>BQNB010087399.1:0-11071 GCA_026074375.1 Tanacetum coccineum
TTCTTTGTTTGTTACTTTCTCTCACTAGAGCCATCCTCCCATCCACTTTCTCTCTCTAGATTTCTTTATTGTTCTTTGGTGTTATAGATTACAAGTATTCTACAGTTGGTATCAAGAGCCATGGAGTGATTTGTTTAGTGTTTGTGTTTGTTCTTGTTTCGATTTTTTAAACCGTACCTTCTCCTTTATTGTTCTTGTTTTCGTAGCTTTTTTGTACACTAAAAGATCATTTACATAGGTAACTCTGATCTAGTATCCTTGGAGTGTACAAGCTTTGAATCAAGAAAAACATCATTTTTTTGTTCAAATTTGTGTTCGAATAGCCTTATAAAGTACAATTCTTAATTTCAAAATTTTTGACTTAAAAACCATAAAGTTTGCATTTTTAAGGTACCTATAGGCTTAGTAATACTAGTTGTACAAGAAATTTTGGAAAAAAACAATCAAAGGTGTGTCTTTTTGTGTTTTGAAAAATTTGAGTTTCGTACCAGTGAAAGGTAAATTAACAACATTCTTATGGAAGGCTATTTTGCATTGGCAGTGGAAGGCGATTTAGCAGTTGTCATTGGAAGGAGATTTAGCAACTCATTTTGCAAGGCGATTTAACAAGATTTCATTGCAAGGCGAATTAATAGCTCTTCAGTGCAAGGCGAATTAACAGTTCTTCAGTGCAAGGCAAATTAACACTTCTTTAGTGCAAGGCGATTTATCAAATTCTCTTTGGAAGGCGATTTATCAAGATTCCATTGCAAGGCAAATTATCAAGCTCTTTGTACAAGGCAATTTATCAACATTTATTTACAAGGCGATTTAACAATTTCCTTAGCAAGGCGATTTAACAATTTCCAAGCAAAGGCGAATTATCAATTCTCCTTAGAAGGCGATTTAACAATATTCAAAAGGAAAATTAATTCACTTGAACTTAAGTTAAAAACTCAAATTTACTTAAGTAACTTATACGGTTTATCTCTGCGATTTGTAAAATCCCATGAAACATTCACCTGTCTTCCCGGTTTTATCAAGAATTGTAAAATCCCGTATAGTTTCAAGACTTACAAACACTCAAAAGACAACTCACTAAAAACATAATTACTTTCAATCACCGTTCGATCAATAAGCAATCTAATAACATCAAATCAACATGGATTCAATGATTCCACTTGGACAAAATAATACTCTTGCTAAGTACATGATACTCTCCGGTGCTGACAATTGTCCACCAATGTTGGACAAGGACCTGTATGATTCTTGGAAAAGTATAATGGAGTTATACATGCAAAACAGAGAGCATGTAAGAATGATACTTGAATCAGTTGAACACGGTCCACTCATTTGGCCTACTGTTGAAGAGAATAGGGTGACCAGAACAAAGAAATATGCTGAATTGTCTGCTGCTGAGAAAATTCAAGCTGATTATGATATGAAAGCAACCATTATCATTCTTCAAGGTCTACCAGCTAATATCTATTCACTTGTGAATCATCACAGAGTTGCCAAAGATTTATGGGAGAGAGTTCAATTACTGATGCAAGGTACCTCTTTGACTAAGCAGGAAAGAGAGTGTAAGCTGTATGATGCATTTGATAAGTTTACTTACATCAAAGGGGAAACACTTCATAAGTATTACTTGAGATTTACTCAACTGATTAATGATATGAACATTTACAACATGAAAATGGAGTAATTTCAAGTTAATACCAAGTTCTTAAACAGTCTTCCACCTGAATGGAGTAAGTTTGTGACTGATGTCAAGCTTGTAAAAGATTTGCATACTACCAACTTTGATCAGCTTCATGCGTATCTTGAACAACACGAACTCCATGAAAATGAAGTTCATCTTCTGTGTGAACGCAATCAAGATCCACTTGCATTTGTTGCAAATCAGCATCAGTCTTCATACAACAATCCTCAGCTTCAACAACAGTTTCCACTATATCAATATGGATCAATTCATCCCTCTCAACATTACTCATCTACTTATCCATCACAACCTTAATTCAATCATTCATCCATTCCACCATCATATCCATATCAGTCTCAAATAAATCATCAAACCTCATTTGTTCTACAAATTGCTTATCAATCACCTTAAGTTTCTACATAACCGATGACTGAGTCACCTCTTGTGGACTCAGGTTTTGTTGTTCCGGTATTCTCTCCAGGAGATGATCTAATTGCTTGTATCAACAAGGCAATGGCTTTTCTAATAGCTGTAGCTTCCCCAAGGTTCCCCTCAATCAATAATCAACTTAGAACTTCCTTGAATCCAAGAAACCAAGCCACTATTCAAGATGGTAGGGTCACAGTGCAACAAGTTCAGGGAGACAAGGTCAAATTTATTCTGGTACTGGTTATAAGAGTAATGCTACTAGTTTTGGGGGAAACAATACAAGTGGACAGGCAAGGGTTGTTAAATGATACAACTGTCAAGGTGAATGACATATGGCTAGGCAATGCACTCAACCTAAGCGACCAAGGAATGCAGCATGGTAAAAGGATAAAGCAATGTTAGCTGAAGCTCAAGAAGTTAGACAAATTTTGGATGAAGAGCAACTCGTATTTCTTGCAGATCCAGGGGTTCCAGTTGGTCAAGCTGCTCAGACAATCATTCCAAACAATATTGCTTTTTAGACTGAGGATCTTGATACTTATGATTCCCATGGCCAATATTTCCAACTTTGGTTCTGACGTTATCTCAAAGGTACCTCATAGTGAAACCTATCTTAATGATATGGAAAATCAAAGTATGCATGCAATGCAAGATTTTAAACAAACACCAGCTGTGTATGTTACATATAATGAGATAACAAATGATAGCAATATTATTCCGTACTCTCAATATTTACAAGAAACACAATAGGCGAATGTTCAAGATACTAATTGGCATGCACAACAAGATTCAATGATTTTATCTGTGATTGAACAAATGTCGAAACAAATGATTAATCATGTAAATAATTAGGAAAAGGCTAATAAGGAACTGAATAATGAATCAGTAACCGCTGAGCTAGAGAGATATAAAGAACGAGTCAAAACTTTTGAACAACGTCTTAATATTGATTTAAGCAGTCGTGAAAAAATGATTGATTCTCAAATGGATGATATGATTAAAGAGAAGCTTGCACTGAAAGAACAAGTTGACTCACTTGAGCAAAATCTTTCTAAACAAATCAAAGAAAAGGAATGTTTATTGCAAACATTCACTATTTTCAAAAATGAATCCAAAGAAAAAGAGAATAAATATATGGAAAATGAAATTGATTTAGAAAAGAAGATAAAGAAACTTGATATACACAAACAAGCTCTAGGTTATCAAAATTTGTTTTATCTCAAGAAAGCTCAGCGGATTAAACCAACCTTGTATGATGGTATTGTTACTTCTGCTAAACATGTTGCTATGCCTGTGATTGATGATGAAGAAACATTAATTTTGGAGGAAGAGAGTCGATCAAAAATGTTTGAAAAAGAAAAGGACCCAGAGGCCATTAAACAAAACATTTCTCATAAACCTATTGATTATAAAAAATTAAATAGACTGTCTGAAGATTTTAGGAAACGTTTTACTCTACAACAAGAATTGTCGGTGAACAAGCTTTCTGGTTACATATATCCAATCCTATCATTGAATCTTCTAATATACCACCTGTCAAAATGGAAGTTCCCAGTGAACTACCTAAGGTGAGTTTGGTGAATGCAAGCCTTAAAAGCTTAAATTCCACCTCGCCCAGTTTGACTCTGTGGTGAAGAAGAGGACAACACCTGATGCTCATACAGAAGGTGAATGGGGGGTTTAAACATACTAAAGTTGTTTTTAACAATGGAATTATTCCATTTCTAAAATCTTTAAAAGACATCTTCAATGTGTTTGATAAAGATCTTCTAAATGAAATCATGGAAGTTCAAACAGTTTTTAACCAAATGGACGCTGATGTTCAACAGTCTTCAATTGACAAACAATGTTTGGAAATTGCTAAGAAAGAATTACTTTTGGAAAATGATCGACTCTTACAACAAATCATGTCTCAAGATGTTCTTTTAACTATGATAAATTCTATGTCTTTGAATGGTGAATCTATGAATGTGGAAAGAAAGAAAAATGAATCTTGTGATAAGTAGTTCAATCTTGATGCTGAGCTTTTGAAATCACAAAATGCGCATAATGATCTTTTGAAAAGTTACTCACAACTTAAAATTAAAAAACATTATATTTCTCTTGAATTGTCAATACAACTTAATCAATAAATTTAATCATGTGATAATCAAAATGCTTTTGAAATTCCAGAATTTTTTGAAAATAATGATTTGAAAGCTCAGCTACAAGACAAAAAGACACTGCCATTTGTAAGTTGAAGGAAATTATAAAATCAATGAGAGAAAAGTCCAAGGAAGAGAATGTCAATTATGATTATTTTGAAATAGAGACCAAAAATGTGAAACTGGAAAATAGTGTGGCAAAATTGCTTTTAGAAAATGAGCGTCTTTGTAAAGAAATTAATCATGTGAAACAGGTTTTTAAAGATCGGTTTTACTCAATCAAAAAGACACGTGTTCGTACTAAAGAATAGAATGACTCTTTAATTGATAAACTAAACTTAAAATGTGTTGAAAATGAGGATTTAAAAGCTCAAATTCAAGATAAGGTTTTTGTGATAACATCATTGAAAAACGATTTTCAAAAATTAAAAGGAAAGAAATTATTGATATTGCTGCACAAATACCATCTGCCAACACTATTGTTCCAAGAATGTTCAAGCTAGACTTAGATCCTTTAGCTCCTAGGTTATTGAAAAATAGGGAAGCTCGCATAGATTACCTTAAGTACACTCAAGAACAAGCTGATATTCTTCAGGGAATAGTCGAACAAGCTAAAGCAAAACAACCTTTAGATAATACGTTAGACTTTGCTTGTAAGCATGCCCAACGAATTTAGGAGTTACTGGTATATGTTCAAGATACATGCCCTAATGCGATTAAACTTAGTGAGAAAAAGGTTGCTGTCACACCCAAAAACAATGTCAAGAAAGTTAGGTTTGCTGAACCTCTGACATCCTCAAGCAACATTAAACAGGTAGAGTCATCTACAACATCATATTCTAACACACATGTGTTGTCTCCTACAGGATTGAAGTGTTCTACTAGTAATTACGGATCAAATCGTACAGGCAATAAAAAGAATGATAAGATCTCGCAAACACCAAGTAGAAACATGAAAAATAAAGTAGAAGCCCAACCTAGGAAAGTTAATAAAAAGAATCGTGTTGTTAAACGTATTCATGATGTTGATGTTAAGCATTCATTGTTAAAAGTGAATTCTGAACTTATTTGTACTACTTGTAAGAAATCTATGTTTGATGGTGTTCATGATTTGTGTCTTCTTAATTTTGTGGAAAACATGAATAGACGTGCTAAATCTGCTAAGAAACATAAAAAAACAAAATATTTGGAAACCTATGGGTCATGTATTCACTGAAGTAGGACTTAAGTGGAAACCAATAGGCAGAACTTTTACTATAGTTGGTAACTCGTGCCCTTTAACTAGGATCACTTTAGCTAATGTAGTGCCACCAAAGAAAACCATTTCTCACTCAGTTGAAACACAAAAAACAAAGCTTAAAGTCTATAGCAGGAAACCCAAAAATGTTAAAAATGTAGGTTCAAGTAAAAAGACTAAGATTGTAGAATCTAAGAATGCTAACCACTAGGAACCCAATCATACTTGGGAATCCAATGCTACAGATATTCCATCGTCTTCTTCTCTTGTCATGACAGGTTGTCCAGATTATTCTCTGGTATCTAGACTCTGGATGTTCAAAACATATGACAAGGAACCGCTCTCAGCTCATGAACTTTGTTAGTAAATTTCTAGGTACAGTTAGATTCGGGAATGACCATATTGCAAGGATTATGGGGTAAGGTGACTATCAGCTGGGAAACTTTACTATCTCAAGAGTATACTACATCGAGGGGCTTGGACATAACTTATTTTCTATTGGTTAATTTTGCGATGCGGATCTTGAAGTTGCATTTCAGAAAAACACTTACTTTATTTGTAATTTAGAAGGTGTTGATCTACTTTCTGGGTCCCGAGACACAAATTTGTACATAATTTTTCTTGATTACATGCTTAAAACATCTCCGATCTGTCTTCTATCCAAAGCGTCAAAGACTAAGAGCTGGTTATGGCACCGTCAGTTATCACATCTCAACTTTGGTACTTTTAACAAGCTAGTTAAAGATGGTCTTGCACGAGGCATTCTGAGACTTAAATTTCAGAAAGATCATCTGTGTTCAGCATGTGCATTAGGAAAAAGCATGAAATCCTCCCATAAACCCAAAGCTGAAGACACTAACCAAGAGAAACTATATCTTTTGCATATGGATTTGTGTGGCCTGATGCATGTGGCGAGTATTAACGGGAAAAAGTATATCTTAGTGATTAATGCGTGTGGCGAGTATTAACGGGAAAAAGTAAATCTTAGGTTAGATTTTTGAGAACAAAAGATAAAGCTCCTGAGGCCATCATTAAATGCATCAAAAATATTCAAGTTCGTTTGAATGCCACTGTGCATAATGTTTGAACAAATAATGGAACCGAATTTGTCAATCAAACACTTCGTGAATTTTATGAAAATGTTGGTATCTCGCATCAAACATCTCTTGCCCACACTCCTCAATAGAATGGCATTGTCGAAAGGCAAAACCAAACTATTGTAGAAGCAGCTCGTACAATGTTAATATTTTCTAAAGCTCCATTATTTTTATGGGCCGAAGCAATCAATACAGCCCGTTACACCTAAAATCGTTCTTTAATCCCCCTTCGATACAACAAAACTCCATATGAGCTTATGCAAGATAAGAATCCGGATTTATCATTCTTTCATGTCTTTGGTGCACTCTGCTGTCCTACCAATGACAATGACAACATGGGTAAATTAGATGCAAAAGCTTACATTGGTATTTTCGTTGGTTACGCACCCGCAAAGAAAGCATTCATAATCTACAACAAAAGAACCTGAAAAATTATAGAAACAATTTATGTGACATTTGATGAGCTGACAGCTATGGCTTCTGAATAATTCAGTTCAGGACCCGGGCTTCATTCAATGACTCCTGCTACATCCAGTTCAGGACTCGTTCCAAACCCTGTTTCTCAACAACCTTGTATTCCACCAAAAAGAGATGATTGGGATCACTTGTTTCAACCTATGTTTGATGAATACTTCAATCCTTCATCAATTGTTGTTTCTCCAATTCAAGAAGCCGCTGCTCTAAGAGCTGTGGTTTTAGCCGATTCTCCTCTGTCAACTTCCATTGACCAGGATGCTCAATCAACAAGTATTCCATCAACACAAGAACAAGAACATTCTCCAAACATTTCTCAAGGTTTTGAGGAATCACCAAAAACACCAACTTTTCATGATGATCCACTTTATGAATCTCTTCATGAAGACTTGACTTCTCAAGGATCATCATCGAATATGAGACAAACCACACTCCATTTGAACACCTTGGTATATGGACTAAGGATCATCCTATAGAAAACGCGATCGGCGATCCTTCTCGCTCTGTATCTATGAGAAAACAACTCGAAACTGATGCCATGTGGTGTTATTTCGATGCCTTCTTAACTTCGGTAGAACCAAAGAACTTCAAACAAGCAATGACCAAACCATCATGAATCGATGCAATGCAAGAAGAAATTCATGAATTTCAAAGACTAGAAGTTTAGAAATTGGTGTCGTATCCAGATAAAGTGTTATTGATCAAATTAAAGTGGATTTATAAGGTCAAGACGAATAAATTTGGCGGGGTACTAAAAAATAAGGCTAGACTAGTTTCTTAAGGATTCAGGCAAGAAGAGGGAATCGATTTCGAGGAATCATTTGCACTGGTTGCTAGAATAGAGGCCATCCGTATCTTTGTAGCAAATGCCGCTCTTAAGAATATGACGCTCTACCAAATCGATGTCAAAACGGCTTTCTTAAATGGCGAGCTCAAAGAAGAGGTCTACGTTTCTCAACTAGAAGGAATTGTTGATCAAGTCAACCCATCGCCTGTGTACAAGCTGAAAAAGGCCCTATACGGTCTCAAACAAGCACCACGTGCATGGTACGACATACTGTCAAGCTTCCTAATCTCACAATATTTCTCCAAAGGTGCAGTTGATCCAACACTCTTCACACGACAAGCTGGGAACGACTTATTACTGGTATAAATCTATGCTGACGATATAATATTTGCATCCATTTATACTGCCATGTGTAATAAGTTTGCTAATCAGATGACCACTAAGTTCAAGATGTCAATGATGGGGCAGATGTCATTCTTTTTAGGATTACAAATTTCTCAAAGTCCCAAAGGCATCTTTATAAACCAATCTAAATTTGATTCTGTAGACACACCTATGGTAGAAAAGAGTAAACTGGATGAAGATCTACAGGGGAAACTAGTTGATGCTACACTAGAATGTGACATGATTGGATCCCTCATGTATCTGACATCCAGTAGACCAGACCTTATTTATGCAGTCTGCTTATGTGCCAGGTATCAGGTAAAGCCTATCAAAAAGCACTTAATTGCGGTTAAATAGATCTTTCAATACCTAAAGGGAACCATTAACATGGGTCTCTGGTACTCGAAGGATACCGGTATGTCTCTGACAGCATATGCAGATGCAGATCACGTGGGGTGTCAGGACACTAGATGCAATACATCAGGAAGTGCTTAGTTCTTAGGTGACAAACTTGTTAGCTTGTCGTTCAAGAAGCAAAAGTGCACTGCCATCTCGATTACAGAGGATGAATATATTATCTTATCTAGGTGTTGTGCTCAAATCCTATGGATGCGTTCATAGCTAACAGATTATGGCTTGCAATTCAATAAGATTCCTCTGTACTGCAACAACAAGAGTGCGATTGCTCTATGATGTAACAATGTTCAACACTCACGAGCGAAGCACATCGATGTTTGCTACAATTTTATAAAGAAGTAAGTGGAGAATGGAATCGTGGAGCTATACTTTATCCGGACTGAATACCAACTGGCTGACATCTTCACCAAACCTTTGCCACTAGATAGATTTAACTTCTTGATTGAATAGCTTGGTATGAGAAGCATGACTCCGGAAACGTTGAAACGTCTGGCAAAGGAAATGGACGAGTGATGGTGGTAATGCATATCCTATATCATATATACATAAGAAAACATAAAAACACAAAAATATTATTCTTTTAATATAAATTTTTCAAAAACAAAATTAAAAAAATTAAAAAATCAAAAAATATAAAAAAATATGTATCTTTGGCATGTCTTCTGAAATGTCATTAAATAATGATACGAGGCTGTAAATGAAGTTCGAGCATAAGTTCAAAAGCTTTTAAAACATGCCAAAAATGGCTTGCTATTATTTTTGATAGCAACCCGGTCATCATCTTAAAGGCAAGTATTTCATCTAAAAGAAAACTTGACCTCTCAACGAGAATTTATTTTCTCAGGCATGGTCTACTTTATGACCATGCAAAGGCTTATGATTACTTTGCATTACAACCCGTGCTTCCTATATTCCATAAGTGTACGTGTTAGTGCGCTTATATGATTAAAATAAGTGAAAATCTTATTTCTTGGGTGTTGATTTTTAGAATTAAATTTTTTCAAATCAGAAATTCATCAAAAAAATCATTTTCAAAGACATTTGATCACTCAAACATTGACTACAGCTCTTTAAATAGAAAACAAGTCATTGTTTAAGGGGGAGAAAATGTCTAATATCTTTTTCAAAAAGGTCAATTTATGATAAAAGGAAACAGTTTTAAATAATAAAGGGTGAATAATTAAAGGGGAGTTAATTAATTTTAACTCAATCGGGCTTTATTTGTTATGTGTTTAATTCTTTGAGGGTATTATTGCAATATGTGAGACTCATTCTTGATAAATAAACCTTAGGGATTAGTTTTGCCATTTGAGAAACTATTTTATGCCATAGGTAAAGTTTATTAGGAAAGTAAAAGCTCTAGTAAACCTTAAGGGGCATTTTTGCCAAAACCTAAAAGTTTTTAAACAAAAACACCCCCTTCCCTGGTTTTCTTATACACACATGAACACGCTCACCTTTTTTCCTCCATTGTTGATTTTTCTTGAATTTCAAGAACTCGTACAACCTTCGTTTAATCAAGAGATATTCATGTTATAATGCTTAAACACCTATATATCTAACATAAACGTAGGAATTTGCTTGAAAAACCCTAAAAATTGACTTAACTTTCATCACCTTGAAAAGTGCTTGAAACATTAAATTAATTGAGGGGTTTTGGTCCTAAATGGTCTAGAACAGGTACCTATAACAGGTTTTAATGGGGTTAAAATATGCTTGTGTAATGAATGATTCTTGTCTTTGAAAATTTGTGAATGGGTCAAAAACATGTAAAAGTTCATGGGTTTGTGTTCAAGAATGATAAACTAAGTGCGTGTGAGTGTTTGCTTGATTTTAAACATGTTTAAACTTCAAGAAGTTTGATTATGTTTTTCGTGTTCTTATGGGTCAAACAAGACATAAGTCAAGATTTTTGTGGTTAATTCATGTGTATAATGTGTTAAAATGTTTCCTAGATGCTATGTAATGATGTTAAGATAGATAGTGATGCTTGAAAAGGTGTAATATGGGAGTGTAAGTTTTACATAGGTGAACTATACATCCTTTCATAAGCAAACTATACAGGCGAACTATGCGTTTTGATTAGCACAGGCGAATTATGCATTTATACACATGCGAATTATACACTAGTGTTAAGGCAGGCGAATTATACATGAACCATAGGCGAATTATACACATGGCTCAACACAGGCGAAGTATACATAGGTATACAGGCGAACTATACACTTGATTCAGCACAGGCGAACTATACACATTCTATAGGCGAACTATACATGATGTTTTCTAGGAAAACTAATCTCATAATCTTGGTAATCTAATATCATAACCTAATCTAAGTATAATTAAACTTTAACTTATCACTTAGTGATTAATTTAGGTTTAGTTTCTCCTTAGAAATCTTTAGTGATTGCCTTGATTTCT
>BQNB010087400.1:1723-27931 GCA_026074375.1 Tanacetum coccineum
TTGCATGTGTAGGCGTCTCGTATATAATTGTAGAAATTTGGGATAAACATTATTAGGCTCATATTGACAAAAAAGGTAAAAAAGAGTAATTAATTTTCTACGTAAAACAACTTTGTTTGTATAAATTGGCCACACCCAAATATAAAGGTTAAAACCCGAAAAAACCGAGAAACCGATTAGAAACCGAGAAAACCGAACTGCTAAAAACCGAACGGTTTCGGTTCTTGGATTTATAAAAACCGAATATTTCTGTTCGATTTCGGTTCTAGCCAAAAATCGACCTAAACCGAACCGTGCACACCCTACTTTTGATGTTCCATATTATTATTTAAAATCCATATATACATTCTCTTTGTTGCTTATCCAAACACCCTTTCTAATTCAGTATACCTTTACCCAAACCAATGATAGTATCATCTATCATAGTTTGAGCAATTACATTTCTCATTTCACATAAATATTTCATATTCTCATCCCGTGCTTCTTGTTCTTTTAACCTGTCAATCTTTGACTGATCTTTAAAATATTTAATCATATCTTTAGACCAGTTACTTGACTCAGTACAAGTAGGTTGTGTAATCTCGTTTATAAATTTATCCACCATCATTCTATCTTTGAGCACCCTTAGATCAGAATTCTCATCTTCCACCGTTTCACTCAGGACCTCATATTTGTTTTTGTTATTACCAAAACTGCTCCTCTTTTCTTTATATAGGCTCTTTGTCTGCACATCCTCCACTACCTCTTTGTTGTACATAAAATTGGTTTCTTTGACCTTCATATTATATGCATTTGCTTCTTTTCTTATCCTGTATTTCTTATTGTTGCCATTCCCATTCCCATTAAATTGCCACTTTCTCTATTATTGTTGCAAGTTCTTCTTTCTATTTTGGACTTCAGTAAACCCTTCCTCAATCTCATTTGCTTTCTTAGCACTGTTCGTAGCCTCCTCTTTTGCCTTTATCTCTTCTTCAGTTCCATGCCTAACTTTACACTTCTCAAAACAATGCCCAAATACATGACAATGTGAATAACATTCAGGCTTCCAATCATACATCACTTTAACATCTTTTGTACATTTGACACAATTTCCTTTATCAGTATACTTTATCTTGATTTCCTCCTTTATTTCTTTCTTAGCATCAATCTCAACTAGGACTTTAGCAATTAGCATAGTCAGACCTACCCATTCCAAACTCACGCATATTAGCTGTTACAGAAACCATTACCATTGGTTTCCCCAAACTACTAGCCATTACACTAATACCGTATATTCTCCATGCCTCAATTGGTATATTCATCAATTTGACCATAGTGGCAAAGTTATTGGTTCCACCTTTTGCACACCAATTTTAGGATTCCACTTTTGAACAAATAAGGTTCTATTATTGACCATCCATGGCCCTTGTTGAAGCACACTTTTCATCTCATCCTCATTCTTAAATTTGAACAAATTGACTCCACTGGAATTCACAATGACTTCCTTAAATTCATACCTCCCTCACATTCTCCTAACATGGTACCTCAACTCATTATACATCATATTTTAACCAACAAAGTACCCACAAATGGTGAATTGCCACTTTATACATCCCTTTTTCACTTTTTCTTCATTAAACATAACAATAACAACTCCATCCTCAGTAATTTTTGGTGCAATAAAGATCAAGTTCTTAGTAACACGTAATTCATTTTTTGACCACATTAACATATGAGTTCTCATTTTCACAATAAACATTGGCACTTTTACTAACATCACATTTGTCATGATTATCAGTTTTACTATTCACGCTAGTATGATCACTTACAAACTCATTCTAAAGCTCCTCCGCTGTTTGTTCTGATCTGCTATGGGGATGTATCGATCAAAGGAAGATGAGTTAGCTAAACTTTCTTCGTCTATTTTTGTCACAAATTTTCCGGATAAGTTTTCTGCTAAGGAGCTATGGACGATATGTAAACAATATGGAACTGTGGTTGATGCTTTTATTCCTGATAGGAGGTCCAAAGCTGGTAAAAGGTTTGGCTTTGTTCGCTTTATTAAGATCTTCATGCTAATATTGCGAGATTTCAAATACCCCCGTTGAATAAAAATAACTCGCAATCGTCACATAATAAGGGTGATCAAAGTGCTCCTAAGGATTTTGATAAGGAGAGTGGGGAGAATGTGAACTCTAAATCTTATGCACATGTCGTTAATGCTGGACCTCATCAGTTTCATAAGAAGGCGGTTCACCGGCGATTGTGCTTGATGAAACGTTCTCTATGCTAATAAGACGGATTTTATTCTTTAGCTTTGTGTGGGTAAAGTCAAGGACTTTCACTCTTTAACAAAATTTGACGTTTGGTGTTAGCTAATGAAGGTTTTGTTAATGTCAAACTCAAATATATGGGAGGTTTTTGGGTGAATATAATAAATAATATATACTAAATATTGTTAGCGGATTAGTCTTCATGGCCCAAAGGCATATTTATCTTTGTATTATGTGTAGGCCCATTATCTAGCTTATATAAACATATCATTGTAACTCATTATGACACAGAAAATACACAACCTTTCATGGTATCAGGCCAAATAGCCGATCCAAACCCTAAAAACAAAAGCAAACCCTAGCACCTCACACTCGACTTAACAGTCGACTGCACATCCTATCCCTATCGATTTAACAGTCGATCACACACCATGACCAACCCTGATCAACCATCCGCACCCCCTACTCTCACCTTGGTTGAAAAACTATATGCGGTACACAACATCAACACTCTTGTACCAGAAAAATTGGATCTCGCTGAATCCAACTACTCCACGTGGAGTTACTTCTTCAAAGGCCATTGTAGTAACTTTGGTGTCCTCAAACACATCGAAGGCTCAAGCACACAGTCGTCCACATCCACACCTCCCACGGACGATTGGATCACAGCCGATTCCATCGTTAAATCGTGGATCTTTCTTACACTATCTTCAACTCTTCGCAAACGGTTGATAAAAGCTAACCCTAAAACAGCCAAAGACGCATGGGATACCATTGAAGCAATCTTTCAAGACAACAAAAGGACACGCGTGGTTGCTTTAAAATGCGAGCTACGTATGATCCAGTACTTCTCGAACATTGACTCCATCGTCACATTACTCAATGATCTTGGTTCGGATGTTAGCCAAGACGACGTTGTTACCTATGCACTCAATGGATTAAGCGACAAGTATGGAAGCCTTGCTCAAATCATAGCTCACAAGGAACCGTTTCCCGACCTCTCCACCGTGTGTTCAATGGTCCTCTAACAAAGGAGATTGGCGGTTTCAAGATGAATCGCCTTCAGTGTCATAAGCACTAACTCTAGGTGCTCCTCAAGGTCCTGTTAACCGAGACACCGAAATTATAAATAAAGCAGCATCGTGTTCAAGACAACACGCAACCATCAAGGAATGTGATGAATCGTAATAATAACAAACACGAGGTCTGTCGAAACTTGGTCGAGTTTGTCGTAGGAAGTGCCACCTGCAGGTACAGTACATGATTTCGTACTCTCGTTCCCGCAGGTACATAATCATACACCGCTCTAATACTCGTCTCAAAATAACACACGTACAAACACCTCCAACTGGCAACTGGATTTGGTTTTGGTAATAGGGACTTGATTTGGCATCGCCCCAACAACAACTTTATCTCTTCTCCAAGCGTAAAACACTTTACTTGCCCAATTTTTATGTTGTTGGGGTATCTACCATAAGCATAATCTTATTCCAAGGAAAAACGCAACTCTAAACCCTATTGGGTCAATACAACCCCACCCGGGTCACAAGCGTATTGTTCCCTTCCTCTTAGTTCCTCTTTTATCTACCTTCCTATTGTTCCCCTCGTTCCTTTCCTCCTTTCTACTTCTCTAGTCCTTTCCTACTTCCTCTATGGTTGTGTGGGTCGCGAAAGGCGGCCCGAAAAGATAGGGGGGGGGGGAACGAGCAACTGAAGCGCCGGCCTACCGCGGTGGTCGCCACAAGGAGGGAAGGGGACCGGTAATAGTGGTGAGCGCGTCGTGTGGTAGGATCTCCTGGTTCGGTGACGGTGGCAAGTGGGGTCGCGAGCGCGCCCCTCGCGACGCGCGCTACCAACATCGCTTATATTGGGGCGAAGTCGGTCAGCGAGCAAGCAACGGCTCTATGTAATCCACCAAGAGAAAGATGTGTGCAAATACAGGTAATACACGAGCAATACAGGTCAAGAATTGTGTGCTACACAATGCTCTCAATACTATGACACTACAGATCCCGCCATGCAAACTGGCATATGGATACGGGTGCGTCATCTCATCTTAACTCTTCCTGCTCAAACCTTAGTACTATATTTAATTCTCGATGTATCCATCTGTCCTTGTTGGCCGGGAAATCTATTCCATCACCGACTCGGGCCTACACGTTACCTACTCAATACCGCTCCACTTCACTTTAAATAATGTCCTTGGCACACCCAATATTGTCAAAATTTTGATTTTTGTGCGTCAATTTGTTCGTGAAAATAAATGTACTATTGAATTTGATGAGTTTGGTTTTTCTGTAAAGGATTTCCGGACTCGTCAAATTCTCCTCCGATGTGATAGCACGGGTGATCTCTACCCGGTCACGTCTCTATCCTACCCTCAAGCTTTTCTGGTTGGGTCAGCAAACGTGGCACCAACGACTTGTCACCTGGAAGTGACGTGTTTACTTCCTTTAGTTCTATAATTTAATTTTCAATTACAAAAACGAAGTATCCCCGTGCTTGTCAGCGTGTTAGCTTGGCAAACACGTGCGGCTCCCTTTTTCACTCTCAAAAACGATTGTTAAGTCTCCTTTTGATATTATTCATTCAGATTTTTGGACATCTCCAATTACAAGTGTTTCAGGTATTAAATATTATGTTTTTATTTCTTTATGCATTTCAACATTATTTTATGGTTTATCCTTTAAGAATAAATCCTGATCATTGTCCAAATTTATTCATTTTCGGGCTTATGTCAATAACCAATTCAAAACTACACTAAATTCGTTGCAATGTGATCATGGAGGCGATTTGACAATAATGCCCTAACACCGATTATTTGCGTCAAATGATTAACCATTTCCTTCTCTTCCCTAAAACTTCACAACACAAATGAAATCTGAACGAATGATACGTACCATTAACAACCTCATCCGTACCTTACTCTTTCAAGCACACTTACCACCCACTTTTTGGGTTGAAGCACTTCACATGGCTGCATATCTCTTAAACCTTTTACCCTCCAGCGCCATAAATAATGAAATCCCTCACACCCGTCTTTTCAAGACACAACCTAACTATGCGGATCTCCGTGTTTTTGGTTGTCTTTGCTATCCCTACATCAACACCAATCACAAACTTGAACCACGCGCCACACCTGCAATTTTCCTTGGATATCCGACTAATCACCGTGGATATCGGTGTCTGGACTTGAATACGGATAAAATCATCTTATCACGTCATGTGACATTTGATGAGACGGTTTTTCCGTATGGGTCTATGACTCCTAATGAACCACCTTCTTACACATTTTTAGACACTTCCCCTAATATAATTCAACAACACCTTCTTACTAAACTTATATCATCACCTAGCCCAAACACTACTACTCAGTCCACACCGAATAACAACCCTCCATCCAACACCACCCCACACCAAATATCCTCTCCTACCCAACCCACTATACACGGCCCACTACCAAATTCGCAACTCAACCAAAACTCCCCCTCACAACCCGCTTCAACTCACTCTATACCTGCGGTTACCACAAACACCAACCCCAATCCCGCCTCGACTCACTCCATGGTCACTCGCTATCGTGTCGGGACTAATCGCCCCACTCAACGTTACACTTTAAATGTCTCCACCATTTCCCCTATTCCTAAGTCGTATTCAAATGCGTTTCGTGACCCAAATTGGTATCGTGCTATGCTTGATGAATATAATGCTTTAATTAAAAATAATACTTGGGTTCTTGTCCCTAGACCACCGGACGCGAACATTGTTCGTTCCTTGTGGCTCTTTCGGCACAAGCATAATGCAGATGGCAGTCTTAATCGCTACAAGGCTCGCCTTGTGGCGAATGGCAGCACTCAAATTGTAGGTATTGACGTGGATGAGACTTTTAGTCCGGTTGTTAAACCGGCCACTATTCGTACGGTGCTCAGTCTTGCTATTTCTCGACATTGGCCAGTTCATCAGCTCGATGTCAAGAATGCCTTTTTGCATGGATCGTTATCTGAGACTGTCTACATGCATCAACCTCCTGGTTTTCGAGATCCGCGGCATCCTGATCATGTTTGCCTTTTACAACGATCACTTTATGGGCTTAAACAGGCCCCTCGGGCCTGGTTTCAGCGATTTGCAGCCTATGCTGCTCGGGTTGGTTTTCTCCACAGTCGATGTGACTCATCACTTTTTATTTACAGACAGGGGTCCGATACTGCCTACTTGCTATTATATGTCGATGATATTGTTTTGACTGCATCTTCTACAGCTTTGCTTCAGCGCATCATTGCTTCCCTTCATGCGGAATTTTCTATGACTGACTTGGGCCCGCTTAATTACTTTCTGGGTGTTTCCGTGACTCGTAATACTTCTGGGATGTTTTTATCTCAACAGAAGTATGCCACAGAGGTACTTGAGCGAGCTGGTATGCTTACTTGTAATCAGTGTCGTACTCCTGTTAACTCGAATTCCAAGCTTGCTGCTACTGGTGATCTTGTTTCTGATCCTACACTATATCGCAGGCTTGCAGGGGCTCTACAGTATTTGACCTTTACACGGCCTGACATCTCTTATGCCGTTCAACAGGTTTGTGTCTTTATGCATGATCCTCGAGAGCCTCATTTCTCTGCTCTCAAGCGGATCTTGCGGTATGTCCGTGATACATTGACTTCTGGTTTACAGCTTTATTCATCTACGACATCCTCTTTAGTTGCCTATTCAGATGCGTATTGGGCTGGATGTCCCACTACACGGCGCTCTACTTCTGGTTATTGTGTGTTTCTTGGCAACAATCTTTTATCTTGGTCTTCCAAACGGCAGTTTACTCTTTCTCGATCTAGTGCGGAGGCAGAGTATCGGGGTGTTACCAATGCAGTGGCCGAGACTTGCTGGTTGCGCAATCTTTTACTTGAGCTTCATACACCGCTGTCTACAACTACTATTGTTTATTGTGATAACGTGAGTGCTGTCTATCTCTTTTCTAATCCTGTGCAACATCAGCACACGAAACATATTGAGATTGACATTCACTTTGTTCGTGACTTGGTTACCACTGGTCACATACGGGTTTTTCATGTCCCTTCTCGTTACCAGTATGCAGCAAAGGTCTACCTACGGCTTTATTTGATGAGTTCGTGACAGCTTGAGTGTTCGTTCCTCTCCCGCTCAAACTGCGGGGGGATGTTAGCGGATTAATCTTCATGGCCCAAAGGCATATTTATCTTTGTATTATGTGTGGGCTAATTATCTAGCTTATATAAACATATCATTGTAACTCATTATGACACAGAAAATACACAACCTTTCACTTCCATCATATCAACAGTTTATGTATCCCAAATTCCCAATTATGCTTATCTCTCTAACTTATTGTAGGAACAGAGTCTTCATACCTTTTTCATAGCTTAATTCTTTTTCATCCTCTTCTATTCAGTGACATATTTGAAAAATGTGCAATAAAAACTCAATTTACAAAAAATCCACAATAAAAGAGAACATGATTGAACACATAACAATTAGAATAAAGAAATTAAGAAGTTGAATTTTGGCTCCAAAATCATCCAATCGCCATTTTCAATTTGTCAAATTAGTCTCTAAAAACAGTTGAAATTACCACTGGTGTATGGGAAATTACACATTGAATGTAATGCACGACTTTGATTTGAAAATAAGGGAGACATTCGATGAGTTATGAAGCTTTTTTTGTGTTTTAATGAAGGAAAAAAAGTGTGGGAAAATAAATTAGAGCAGAGAGAAAGGAAGAAAAAAATTCCCACATATTTTTATGTATTTTTTAGTTAAATGATAATTTTATACTACTAATTACTTAATGTCTTTATAAAGTTTATAATAATAACTTCAACCAATGGTAATATGCTAATATGAAAAAATCGATCAAACTTTCTTATTTAGTTTTAGTAGTCGACAATTAAAATATGATATAAAAAAAGAACGTGGACTATTAATTTAAGACGAAATAAGTATTATATTACTTTATGATAATATAATATTGAACTTAAAATTTGAGTAATGTTGATTGCCTATAATACCTCTTAAACTTAAATTGTTTAAATGATAAATTTTACTATTTAAATTTCCTACAAAAAAATTTAAATAATTTTGTTTTACTAAAATAGTTTTCTTAACTATGTTTCCACTAAACATTTCGAAAAACTGCATGATAACATTTTTTGAATGAGTTTCTATATAAAAAGAAAGAGATGAGATTTTTTTTTGTATTTACTAGTAATATTAATATATTTTTTAAAAATTCATCCACAAACTCTACTATATAAGACACCATATTACATTTTTTTTATTATTATTTTGTTAGTTTATAATTAATGAAATGAATAATCAAAATATCGCAAGTATATCTGTTTGTCGCAATAAAATCTTATTATACAGTGCATTTTAACTGTTTAACATGTTTCCATGTGTCGACCATGTATTTATTTATGTAACTATGCATCAAACTCAAAACCACATCAATTATATTAATGTGATTTATTCATTTTATCTTCGTGTAACACTTTTTGGAGTATGGAGTAATTTCTACATGTTGTTTACAAGATTAGTAAAACTTATATCGACTTTCTGAGAACTTAGCACATGTGCCGAACACTATTTTCTGTTTCATTTTCATTAACATTTTTTATACGGAGTACAACTTAAACCAGTCCAATTGTCTAAATTATGTTACAATTTCTGCCAAAAACAATAGAAACACGTCGACAAGTCCCTAAAGTTATAACCTAAAACGCTCGAAAACTCTGATCCCATTGCTACATCAAAATTGGACAAATAACTGAAAACAAGCCATGATTATTTTCCATTTAAAGACAGTAATTTAAATAGCAGATTTTACTATTTTAGTTGTTGTTCAAATAAGAATGGGCTTGCATTTGTAATTAAATACAGGCTGTATCTTCTTTGTTTTTGCTTGGGCCAATTCGTGTAAGTAGCACACGGGCCACGGGTAAATCTTTAACAAGCCAACAAGGGTAACATCTTTGATTTTTACAAGCTTACTAAACCGCGTGTTGTAGCGAGGCGTTATGTTTTACGTTAGTAGGTTTATAAGAAATGTGTGAAACGTACAACGGGTGATGCTGGCGTTGTGTTTTTTTATATGTGAGATTTGGTATTTACATTTTGTAAAAAAAAAATTCTATTTATATTAGACTTCAACATTTTTTATAAAATCGTGCGTATGTCAGAAGCATTGCAATATTGGGCTTATTTTGTTCGCAATTCGAAGATATTTCCCAGGGTATTTTTTTATCTGAATGAATCGGTAAACATGTGTTATATATTTAATAAAGAAAGTTTAGTCTATAAAAAAGTCGTAAATAGTTAAAAGTTGAGGGTATGTAAGTTTTTTTTATATTGACCCAGCGGAGATTTTTTTTTCTATTCAGGCCGATATTGGGCTTATGGGCTGGGCTATAAATTTTTCCAACATCTTAAACGACGTCGTACTGCATGGAAAATGATAGGGGTGGCAATTCGGGTCAGGTTCGGGTTGGCGGGTCAGAAAACCTCAACCCGAACCTGACCCATTTAAATAATCGGGTCAGTTTTGTCAACCCTAACCTGTTTATACATAACCCGAACTTGACCCATTTAACCCGTATATATATTTGGGTTGACGGGTTAAATATGTTACATGGGTTGAATAGGTTAAACGAGTTTTGGGTTGACCCATTTAACCCGTTTTATATACAAAAGTTAGCACATTACACGGGTTAAACACATTAAATGGGTTTATGGGTCGACCATTTTAACCCACTTAACTCGTATAATAAAATATAAATAATTTTAAATTTAAGAAAAAAATCTTAAACGGGTTGACGGGTCGACCCGCTTAATTTATTCTCAACCCGAACATGATCTGTTTAATAAACGGGTTAGATAGGTCAACCCAAACCAGACCCAAATATATATAGACTCAACCCGAACCTATTAATTTTCGTGTCGGTTTCAGGTTGGGTTTCGTGTCGGGTCAGAAATTGCCACCCCTAGAAAATGATATATATAGTAATTATTGTGAAATTAAAGTATTGTTTTTCCCCTTCAAAAAGTATACTTTTTTTAAAAAGGTCGATAGTTCAAATATCACTAAGTACACATGTGAAGGTAGCCAGGGAAAGATAATGAACGATCACATTGATACCTTAGTTAAGCCGCATACATTTGAGTTAAAAGACTCGTTTTTTTTTATAAGGATCTTCTCATGTTCATTTGAACATGAGAGGTAATGTTTTGCTTTATGTGATTGTACATTTGATTAAAATAATCAAAGGTAATGTTTTGCTTTATGTGATTGTACATTTGATTAAAATAATCAAATGTACAATCAGATAAAGCAGAACATTACCTCTCATGTTCAAATGAACATGAGGGGATATTTTTCCTTTTTTTTAACGGCAAATTAGTAGTTAGTGATTCGCTGTGGTAACAACCTTCTCATGATTACCCCTCGTGGCCAACTGAGCTAGCCTAGTTGATTAGTTAAAAAATCTCGTCCTTATCATATAAGTTGAACGGGAAAAAACCTTATTTATTTACACGTCTTTAAACTATAATAACTTAGATTTTCATTATTTATTAGTAATTTTTACTTTTATAGAGACATCTAAAGCTAAAGTTTTTGAGACGTATAAAAACTCAACTATAGTTTCGGAATTTACTCTGAGGAATACTTTTTCTACCAAAATATTAACGTTATATTTACAGTATAACACTATGCGAAAAGTTAATAGCTTTGGTAGCCAAAAGTTTAATTAGCCCACAAGATTTACCCACTAAGTAAAACCATCAAGACTAAGTAAAACCATCAAGACTAAACAACAGCCGCAACGCAAGCACAAGACTAAAAAACACAAGGATAGTCTAAAAACTTGTCTTCAAGAAGAAATATAAACAACAGGCAGTATTTTTCTGAAATGCCAATAAAATTTCTACCATCTTCTGAATGATAATTTTACCCTTTAAACTGGTGATGGCAAAATAGTCTCTTTCAGATTTGTCAAATTTTACATAAATGTACATGCATAAAGAAACATTTATATCATAATCACAATTTCAACATGCAAATACTCATTGTCAAAAATGAGGGGTTTAGCTAGTTTAACCATAAAATTCTTGGCAGTTCGTTCGTTAGCTCCAAAGAAGGTAGACAAACCTATGTTTCTCTTTGTAAGTATTCAATTTCTCTCTTAGGATTCTCCATCTTTAAATTCATTATTTATAACCACAATAATTGATATTTCTTTCATTTTCATCATCACCACTGATGAGGTATGGCCTCCCTCGGATACTTAGAGGAAGACAATCACTATTAACTCCTAATTTTCTTAAGGTAAACTATTCCATGTTAGAACGGTTCACTGGAATAGCTGGGGCGACGAAGGCCACCTTAGGTTCAGAGGTAATAACTAAGGAGTAGTAGCTCCTCCGGAGGTAGGTCAATAGCTAGTCCCCTCGGGAGGCAAGGACCAGCCGGTCAGGAGTAGCTAGTCCCCTCAGGAGGCAAGGACCAGCCGGTCAGGAGTAGCTAGTCCTCTCAGGAGGCAAGGACCAGCCGGTCAGGAGTAGCTAGTCCCCTCAGGAGGCAAGGACCAGCCAGCCGGTCAGGAGTAGCTAGTCCCCTCAAGAGGCAAGGACCAGCCGGTCAGGAGTAGCTAGTCCCCTCATGAGGCAAGGACCAGCCAGCCAGGTAGGTCAATAGTTAGTCCCCTCAGGAGGCAAGGGTCAGCCAGTCAGGAGTAGCTAGTCTCCTCAGGAGGCGAGGAACAACATTGTCTCCATCGGAGCTAGTACACTGACGACTGACGTACGATGTACGAATATCACAGACGTCTGGTCCACAACAAGTACTTGGAGCATGAAGACAACTTTGACCCCGAGGACAAAGTCTGATACATGCCAGCGACATACACGCTGCCCTTAGAAGACAACTTGGACATACAAAATAAAGTCTGATATATGCTAGCGACTGACGTGTTGCCTCTAGAAGACAACTTAGCTTCCACAACACTTGTGTCTTGGAGCTAAGCCCAGGTAGTATATAAAGAACTATTCACACCCATGAAGATGTTAAGTTCTACACATACACTTCTCTTTACTCTCTCTCTAGTTTCTCTCACTTAAACTTATACCAAGCATACACTTACTCTCACGCAGAGCTTGGTCTCGGATTCAAAACTCGGGGTGAGCTAACGGTGCTCTTTCTTATTTCAGCCTAAGAGACGAAGGAGTAGCTGCATGATCTCATAAGGATCAGGGTTTAAGAGCAGTTACGAATATTTTCTCGAACATTGGCGTCATTTGTGGGACCTGAAATACCAATCTACCAATTTCTAAGTAATGGATGGTTGTACAAAGGGTCCTCAACTAGAGGAGGGTAAAAACTTGAACACCGAGGCACTAGGGACTGGAAGGACTCCCCTGGGAGGAACCTCTGCTCCCGCCGGACAAGCTCAAGGAGGCCCCTCTTTAGCATTTGTGAAGGAAAACATTGATGTACTAAGAACCATGATCAAAGAGCTTTACAACCGAGGTCAAGAGAAAGTAACCACTCGCAAGCTTTTTAATGAAGAGTCGGGCGAAGCCGGGTCGGAGAACTCTCAGATGAGTCCTTCAGCAGAAGAAGTAGGAGGATACTCTTATGATGGGTCCTCCAGGTCAAGGAGCCGAGGTAGGCCTCGGACTGCTCGGAAGCATCGAAAGAGTATCTCAAGGAAGAAAGGGACCTCTAAGTCCTGCCGGTCAGTAAGATCAGAGGCACGAAGTAGATCAAAGTCTAAGAGTGTTAAGTCAAAGCCTCAATCAGTGAGGGCCTCTTGAAGGAAGTCAAATTCAGACTCAGGGTATGACACCGTGTCTGACAGTGGTTCAGAGGACTTGAGCAGGCCCTATAGGCGGCCCAAGCTAATGCCTTTCACCTCTAGGATCACACGTTTCAGATATCATCGACGGGCTAAGCTTCCACTAAACGTTCGGGTGTATGAAGGGAACAAAGATCCGGAAGATCACCTAAGTATCTTTTCTGCCGCCGCCGAGCAAGAGGAGTGGCCCATGCCGGTATGGTGCAAGATGTTCCGCCAGACCCTGAGTGGTTCGACAAGAAACTGGTTTGACAGCCTAGTCCCAAAGAGCGTAGATGGGTTCGAAGAGTTGAGTAGCAAGTTCTTGGAAGAATTCTCGCAGCAGAAGAGGTATGACAAAGACCCAACGGAGATACATGGCATCAAGCGAAAGCCAAATGAAGGGCTTCAAGCATTCATGGACCGCTTTAAGGTAGAAAGTGCACACATCAAAGGGGTGCCTTCGGTGTTGAGGATATCCGCATTTATGCATGGGCATGGTCACCCTGAACTAGCCAAAAAGCTCAATGACAAGATCCCAAAGATAGTTGATGAGATGTGGGAGAGAGTCAGGGCATTCATCAAGGGGGAGACAGCCGCGGACATGACCGAAGCCATCAAGTCTCCTCGATGGGAAAAGAGTGTTGGTGAGGCCAGTTGGTCGGAAAACCAAAATGGGTCTAGAAACAGAAGTCATAGAAGGGGGAAGGTAGAAACATGAGAAGGCTTCACACCTCTGACAAAATCTCCTAAGGAGATCCTCGCTATGGATAATGTAAACTTCCCTCCACCACCTCCGATGGTGGGAACTCCGGAGAAGCGAAACATGAACAAGTTTTGTAACTACCACCAAGACCAGGGTCATAACACGAATGACTGTTATCATCTTAAGAAACAGATTGAAGAGGCAGTGGCCTCAGGAAAATTGGCTCATCTGGTGAAGGACATCAGGCAAGGCGGTCAGAAAGGTAAGGGCTCAGCCAAAGGAAAGGAGAAGGTTATCAACATGATGAGATCCTAAGGGTACCAGAAAAGGCCCTATGAGAGGGTTGAGCACTGGATAGATAACGTGATAACGTTCCCGTCAGTACCCCGATATCAACTGATGAATTGCCCAGTGGTAGTTGAGGCCATGATTGAAGGCTTCAGGGTCAGAAGGATACATGTTGATAGTGGCAGCTCTTCAGAGGTTATGTACGAGAGATGCTTCAGGAATCTTAGCTATCAAATGAGGTCGAGGCTAAGAGAATCTCGAATACCACTGGTGGGTTCTCAAGAGAAGTCAGTTACCCCATTAGGGTTATTGATTTGGAAGTCACTATGGGAGAATGTGGAAGAACCCGAACAGTCATAATGGAATTTGTGATGGTCAATAGTCCTTCCCCGTATAATGCACTGCTAGGTAGGACAGGGATGAGGAGCTTGGGAGTTGTAGCCTCCAGTATCTACTTAATGATGAAGTTCCCAACTTTAAATGGGATATCCACTATATCCACCACTAGAGAGACTCTAAGGGTGTGCAGACAAAACGAGGAAGCTCAAGACCTAAGTCGGCATGCACGGGTGACAAATCCAAGCCCGATGCAGATGGGCTCGGAAGTAATTAATTCCAAAGTTCAGTTGGCTCCGAGGGAGACTCACTCCCGGAGGCCGAGAAAGGAACCAATGCAATTGGACGATATGGAAGAAAGACGACAACTTGACGAGGGGAGGAAGCCGCCCAAGTCAGGTGTCGAGGAAAGGATAGTGGTAAATGATAACTACCCAGAGCAACTCGTTACTATCGGAGGGAGTCTGTTCGTTAAGTGTAGGCACGCGCTAATACATACCCTCCGAAAGAATGTTGACATCTTTGCATGGGCTCCATCGGACATGACGGGTATCCCTTGGGCTATAACGGAGCATAGCCTAGACACCTACTCACACATTGAACCAAAGGCACAAAAGAAGAGGAGTCTTACCCCAGACAGGAGGAAGGTGGTGACTGATGAAGTTAATGAATGGCTCAAGGCCGGTATTGTAAGGCGGGTGCGATATCCCACATGGGTTGCCAATCCGGTGCTGGTTAAGAAGGTCGATGGAAGTTGGAGAATGTGCATCGACTTTAAAGATCTAAATAAGGCATGTCCAAATGATCTATACCCTTTTGCCGGAGATCGATTGGAAGATTAAATCGCTGATGAGATTCCAATATAAGTGTTTCTTGGATGCTTATAAGGGATACCACCAAACACAGATGATAAAGAAGGACTAAGAGAAGACGGCTTTCCATACATAAGAGGGAGTCTTCTGTTACACGAAAATGCCTTTTGGCCTCAAGAATGCAGGGGCGACATACCAGAGACTGGTGGACTCTGCCTTCAAGGAGCAAATAGGGGTAAACCTAGAAGCGTATGTGGACGATATGATGATTAAGAGTAGGACAGAACAAGACATCATAAAAGATGTAGAACAAACCTTCTCCACTCTCCGAAGGATAAACATGAAACTTAACCCGAAGAAATGTTCATTCGGTATGGAGGAGGGAAAGTTCTTGGGCGACAAAGTTACTTCGGAGGGGATAAGGGCCAACCCTGACAAATTAAAAGCTATCATGGACATGCCATCACCAAAGACTCTCAAGCAGATGCAGTCTCTAAGTGGAAAACTGGCAGCCCTCAATCGTTTTTTGTCTAAGTCAGCCGAACGATCCCTACCTTTTTTAGATACGTTGAAAAAATGTACTAACAAGAAAGACTTCAGATGGACAGAGGCCGTTGAGGCAGCGTTCCTAGAGATAAAGAAACGGGTATCTAAGTTGCCAACTCTTACTACCCTCCAAAAAGGGCGAGACCCAGATAATGTACTTGGCTGCAGCGAGTGAGGCAGTCAGTGTGGTGCTCCTCACAGAAAGAAATAGGAGACAGATGCCTATACACTATGTTAGTCGATCTTTGCAAGGGGCAGAAACAAACTACGCTCCGATGGAGAAACTCGTTCTGGCCTTAGTCTACACGACTAGACGATTAAGGATGTATTTCCAAGCTCCCCCGATCAAGGTCATAACTGACAGCCCAATCGGGCTAGTGCTGAACAATTCAGGAGCGTCGGGAAGATTAGCAAAGTGGGCTGTTAAATTAGAGGCGTATGGCATAACATATGTACCAAGGGTAGCAATAAAGGGTCAGGTCTTAGCAGACTTTTTAGCAGACACTCCAACAGAGATAAATGCTACACCAGAGGTGGCTAACAACCCAAGGGTGGAAGACGTCCCAGAATCTTCAAATGCAAGGGAAAATCTTACTCCTGGCTCGAGGGCATGGAGACTATATACCGATGGAGCTTCGAACAATGAAGGATCCGGGGCTGGCCTCATCCTGATAGCCCCAGACGATGTAGAATACTCTTACGCGCTTCGCTTGAATTTCTCTAACTCCAACAACGACGTCGAGTATGAAGCTCTACTAGCTGGACTACGGATAGCCAAAGAGATGCAAGAGAAAGACATCCATGCCTTTGTGGACTCTAAGCTAGTGGCTAGTTAGGTCGAAGGGTCATACGAGGCTAAGGGTGCAAGGATGATAAAATACCAGGAAAAGGTCTTGGAGCTAGCTGGTGCATTCAACAGGTTTCGAATAACTCATATCCCTAGAGCAGAGAACAGGAAGGCCGATGCCCTTAGCAAGTTGGCGGCGGTTCAGTTCGACCACTTGTCCAAAGAAGTACTAGTAGAGGTGTTGAATGAGCGCTCCGTCGAAGCACAAGAGGTTAACATGGTGGTTGAAGAGGAAGGCCCGACTTGGATGACCCCGATCCGAAACTACCTAGAGGAGGGAAAGCTACCAGAAGACCCTGTTGCTGCTAGAACTCTAATGGGAAAAATTGGAAACTATACGATAGAAGATGGAGTCTTGTATAGGAAGTCTTACTTGGTTCCACTGATGAGGTGTGTAGGTCCTCTGCAGGCCAATTACGTTATTAGAGAGGTGCACATGGGCTCGTGCGGGATGCACGACGGGCCTAGACAGGTGGTGGCTAAGGCCATGAACCTGGGGTACTTCTGGCCCTCTATGCATAGAGACGCTAGGGAGCTGATCAGAGCATGTGATGACTGCCAAGCACATGCAGCTGTACCCAGACTCCCTAAGGCGGACATGATCTCAGTAACATCCGCATGGCCATTTATGAAGTGGGGTATGGACATAGTGGGACCTCTCCCAGAAGGCCCAGGAAGGGTGAAGTATCTAATCGTGGCAATCGACTACTTTACCAAATGGATGGAGGCGAAGCCGCTAGCTACCATTACTGGTAAGCAGGTGGTGAACTTCGCTTATGATAATATTGTCTGCAGGTTTGGGATCCCAGCTACCATTATCACAGACAACGGAACTCAGTTTGTGAATGATCCTTTCAAGAAGTGGGCGGAGAAGCTCAAGATTCAATTAATCTCTACTTCAGTTTACCATCCCCAGGGAAATAGAGCAGTGGAAAGAGCGAATAAAAGCCTCTTGAGAGGAATTAAGACCAGGCTAGAGAAGGGAGGATCGACTTGGGCTGAGGAGGTGTCAGATGTGTTGTGGGCACATCGAACAATGAAGAAGACCAGCAATGGTGAAACACCCTTCAGCTTAACCTATGGTACCGAAGCTGTCATTCCTGCAGAGATCTGCATGCCAACGCACAGAACATCTAGTGTGAATGAAAAAACTAATGATCAAGAGCTTCATCTAAACTTAGACTTGCTGGATGAACGAAGAGAAATAGCAGCTATAAGGGAGGCCAGGTACAAGCAACAGGTCGAGAAGTATTACAACAAAAGGTACAACATGTGCAGTTCAAGGTAGGATAGTTTGTACTCAGAAGAAATGAAGTGTCAAGGGCTGCTAATACATGCAAGCTAGGACCCACCTGGGAAGGGCCTTACAAGGTTATCCAAGCATTCCAAAGCGGAGCCTATAAGCTAAGTAACATGGAAGGGGAAGAGATACCTAGTACTTGGCATGCTTGTAACCTCTGAAGGTGCTACAAGTAAAACACCAGGGTACCCTTATTTCTATTATGTATCCCTACCGGATAAGCAATTTTCAAAGTATAGACTTTTTCCGGAGGTGACCTTATATATTATTGATGTATTGTTTTTTCTAGTATGATATGAATGAAACAAAATTTTCCCATATTTTCTCTTAAGACTATATGTTTAAATTTTTTATATCATAGCATGACTATACAACGACGGATGGCTCGCTACCTCCGTGTGAATAGGGTGACTCCTAGTAATTTGTCTCTAATGGTGAAACTGATGCCATTGGTGGCTAGGCTGAGCAACCTCTCCTAATTGACTCTACAGCAGAAAGGAGGAGAACAAACACTTCTCCCTTTCACACATAATAAATACTCTCCGGTGAACAGCTACATCGGATGGAGAAAGCGACATGAGAATATTAATTTGAATGTTGCATCAAAATGCATATGAGCGCAAGCCGTACCGGTGAGTAAGGGTAACATAGGCATATTGATTTTAGTTTAAACATTATCACAGGCATATGGGTATGTTAAAACTACTACAAAATACAACAATGTCTAGTCTAACCCAGAAACTGCTAAGGTAGGTTTACCTCGTGTCCTAGCACATGGGTTACAGCCTAAAAGCTGTTGCGGTAAAACTGGACCATGCTGGCTCAATAGGCCAGACCCATATAAGTCTAGGCGCCTGTCTGACAAGTGACAAAGTGTGTTACAACATATAACAAAATAAATAAACATACATTCAGGGGATGGATAACATAAAAAGCATAAGTAACCATAAAGATAGAAAGTTAATAAGGTTATAATCACATCTAAAAGATAAAGTTGCTTACAAAGCACTTAAAGCCCGAAACACAAGGCTAGTTACATAAATAAAATAACTGCAATCTAAGGCTAGTCTAAGCAGCTGAAGGCCCTCCTCTCTCAACGGGCTTATTCTTTTTCTTCAAGTGCTTTGGAGTGCTAGTATGACCAAAAGTCCCGGATGATGAAGTAGAGTGTCGTGCATGGGTGTTGGTCCTCAAGGATGCAGTAGCAGAGAAAGGCTGGGAAGAAGGTGTCACCCTGTCAGGCTCAAGTCGAGCAATGTCTTGCAAAGAGCTCTGAGAATGTTGAGAAACCTTGTCCAAGAAAGGGAAAGTAGTGTCAAGAAAAGCAGCAATAACTCTATCAAACTTCTCCTTAGCATCGGGAATGAAACCATCAACTCTTTGAGATAACCCTCTGGACTCCTCATCAGTACGACCCATACGCAGCCCACGCTCAACTCCAATACTAATCGTCGTATTCAACACCCACGTAAACGCTCGGTTAAACTCACTACTCTTAAGGAGCCTTCGGACAAGTGGAGTGAAATCTGACTGAAAGAAGGAGGTAATGCTGCCATGGATCTCCTCAGCTTGCCTCTCACGATGCTCCAACTATGACTTAAGCTCTTCCTCAATCTTTGCCTTCTCCTTGGCAAGAGTGTCCCTCTTACTCCTATACTTCCTATCTTTTTTGTCCCAACTGCTAAGCTTATGTTCAGTGGCCTCACACTTAGACTTAAGGGCCCCCAGCTCAGCCTTTAACCCAGACACCTCCTCATTGTCATGAACAGTAGACTCCTTGTGTTGCTTAAGGTCAGCATTTTGTTTCTTAATGATATGTGTCTACTGTGCACCCCGTTTTGCGAGACGCTCAACTTCCCTTAAGGAGTGGTCATAACGAGCATGAAATGCGCGCCCATGAGTAATCAACTGACACTGCAACACGCTTATACGACCAGACAACTCAACTGAGGAGAGCTCATGCAATCGATGAATCTCAGCTGGTGTAGGAAAACGATCAATAGCAGTTCGTCAAACCTAGGGATACTTATAAAGCTGTTTCCTCCGCAAACCAAGATTTACTCCATGAATCTCATCCCAATCGTCCTTGGTGTAGGGAGGAGACTCACATCCATTATTTTCGTCATAGGGATAAGGAATGTAATAAGGCCCAGGGACAAAAGAAAGAAGACCCCTCTCAAGCACATCTCCAACAGTATTGCTAACTCGAGCATCAAAATAGGAATCAACATTGCCATCACTAGCAATCTCGTTAGCACCAGCATCAGTATCCAGGAGCTGAGTACCAGGAGCCATCATAGCCTCCTGAGCAGGAGAATATACATCCTCGATAACACCTGCATGCAAAAAACAGTGAAAAGAAAAGCATATAAGACAAAGACCTAGTATCATGGGAAGCAAAGGTAAATGAAGAGACAAGCTTACCATGAGATGCGTGAGAACTGGCTCGGGTAGTCCTCCTCACACCCCCAAACAGCTCAGCATGAGCCTCAACTTCCTTATCTGGAAGAAGAATGGGAGGATAAGTCACATCTAGTCCAAGGCTCGGATCAAAAGTTCGAAGTGGGATAACGTTTATATACTCACCTTGGCCGACATCGTTGAGGTTCCCAACATCTTCCATGGCAAACTCTGACCCATCACGCTGACCATCATCATTAAGAGTACCATCATCAGTCTGCTCGACCTCATCTCCAGCTGCTAACCCACTAGAGCCTGCCCCAGACACTCTCTGACTCAATCTGGTCCTCTTGGTTGTATTGGTGGATATCTCTGGCCCAGTAGAGGTTTTTCGCTTGGCCGCGTGATCAGCCTTTGCAACTACATTAGGATCAGGTCGGGTAACGGCAATCTCCTCTAGGGAAGCACGAGGGATGGTAGTACCCGCTGGAGCAGGCGGTGTGGTGCGGTCAGCAACTCTACCCAAAATAGAAGTCCCTAGCTCATGTGGTTCCTCCCGTACTGTGGCCTTCTCCAAGGAAGGCATGCAAAGAAAGTCATGGATACTCATAACTGTAAAAAAAGGGAAGTGAAAAAATTCGTTAGGTATGGTAAGAAGAGCTATACAACAACACTTAGTAAAAATAATGAATCCCTCCTACCGGTGTTATCAGAACGTCTTAGCACGGGATCACACATCGGGTTACGCCAAACCCTACTAAGCCCAGATCGAACAAGCACCCCCTCCGGGATATCACGAAGCTTCACAATGTGAGCCTTTAATCGGTCAACGTGATCCTGATTAAAACTGGTGGGAACCTTATCTGTGATACATGAATCGGGATGTCTCCAAGGCATGTGAAATGGAATAGCCCTACGATCTATCAAGAAAAATTTCTCCTTCCACTGTTTTAACCCAGACTTAGTAACTTCCATACACACAGGTGCAGAACCCCCACGTTTCGCAAAAGAAAACCAATCCCCCTGCTTAGAAAGTGTCTGGAATACCCGAAACAAAGTAACCGTAGGCTCTATACCTAAACTCCGACAGAGAACCTCAAATGTGATCACCTTGGTTAAGCCTAGAGGAACCAGCTGGGAAATATGCACCTTAAAATATTTCAACACCGCTAGGAGGAAAGAGGAAAAAGGAATCCTAACACCCGAAGAGTCAAAAATCCTAGAATATATACCTATGGCTGTATCCCCGGCTGGGAGAATACTCATCCTAAAGTTGGAGTCAGGCAGGCGAGGCCTCAAGTCTAAAGGGATATCATAAGTGGCAATTAAAGTCTTAAGTTCGGCATCCTTCAAGTGGGAAACATACATATGCATATCTTTTTTAGCCATGAGTAAAGTAAGGTGAAAATCAAAGAATACCTTAAGGAAAGGTTGAGAAATTCGGCCAAGAAAAACCACTCCGGACGAACTCAAACGAAATAACCTCCGGACGAGCTCAATCAACCCAACTCCGCACGTGAATACTCCGGACGAGCAAAAGTCCACTCCGGATGCACGTGACCACCTCCGGATGAGCAAAATTCACTCCGGACGAACACAAAACAAATCACCTCCGGGCGAGCACAAAGAAAAACTACACCCGGGCGAACCAACGACCTCAAACAAACCAACTCCGATCGAAATTACCCAAGCAAGCTCAAATAAATCAACCCCGGACTAGCCCAACTCCGGACGAACGATACCCCCTCCGGACGAGCTAAACAAGCTCCGGCCAAGCAAAAACGACACCCCTCCGGATGAGCCAAACAAGCTCCGGCCGAGCAAAAAACCAAACGCCTCAAGGACGAGCCAAGTGAACCGACTCCGGACGAGCCTAGTGAACAACCTCCGATCAAGATCCAAGTCAACTCTGGACGAACCAAGCGAATCGACTCCGGACGAGCCAAACAAACAACCTCCGGTCAAGATCTAATCCCCCGGACGGGCTCTATACGACTCACCTCCGGACAAGATACAATACAAATTACTTCGGATGAATCTCCAACCAAACCAACCTCCGTTCGAGACAACGAGCGTGCCTCCGGATGAGGACTCCAAACGAGATAAAAAAAAACAAGAACTTTATGAATGTAGGTGAAAGTTTTTATAAGAAATGAGAGGTAAAAATAAGAAGTAAGGATGGTATTTATAGTACCTTGGGGGAAAAGCTAGGGTTATGAGGCTTGGGTGATGTTGGGCCTATGAAACCCATGGTACGCGAGCTAGTTGGTGTGAGTACGTCTCGATAGTCCCGTAGCAACGAGCCAAAGTAATGACATTCTCGCCTCGATTTTACGCTGTAAAAAAAAAACTTTTTTTTGTTTTTCGACATACCCTACGACGGCGTAGCTTGGTCGACTGGACAAGCTTTCTCTTTTTTAAGTCTAGCACCAACTATTTAACAATACGTTAATACTAGACTGGGGGGGCATGATGAGGTATGGTCTCCCCCGGATGCTTAAGGGGAGACAATCACTATTAACTCCTAATTTTCCTAAGGTAAACTACTTCATGTTAGAACGGTCCACTGGAATAACTGGGGTGACGAAGGCCACCTTAGGTTCAGATGTAATAACTAAGGAGTAGTAGCTCCTCCGGAGGTAGGTCAATAGCTAGTCCCCTCAGGAGGCAAGGACCAGCCAGCCAGGTAGGTCAATAGCTAGTCCCCTCAGGAGGCAAGGGTCAACCAGTCAGGAGTAGCTAGTCTCCTCAGGAGACAAGGAGCAACACTGTCTCCATCGGAGCTAGTACACTGACGACTGATGTACGATGTACGAATATCACAGACGTCTGGTCCACAACAAGTACTTGGAGCATGGAGACAACTTTGACCCCGAGGACAAAGTCCGATACATGCCAGCGACTTACACGCTGCCCCTAGAAGACAACTTGGACATACAAAACAAAGTCTTATACATGTTAGCGACTGACGTGCTGCCTCTAGAAGACAACTTAGCTTCCACAACACTTGTGTCTTGAAGCTAAGCCCATGTAGTATATAAAGAATTATTCACACACATGAGAAGGTTAAGTTCTACACATACACTTCTCTCGACTCTCTCTCTAGTTTCTCTCACTTAAACTTATACCAAGCATACACTTACTCTCACGCCGGAGCTTGGTCTCGGATTCAAAACCCGGGACGTGCTAACGGTGTTCTTTCTTATTTCAGCCTAAGAGACGAAAGAGTAGCTGCAGGATCTCCTAAGGATCAGGGCTGAAGAGCAGTTACGGAGATTTGCTCGAACAGAAATATTTTGTGATTTTTAAAAATCACGTGTGATTTCACAAATCATATGTGATTTTTATAATAACAAATCAATTCTAATATTATAATTCACATGTGATTTTTCATGACGTAAATTCTAATGCCCATAAAAAGATCAAAAAAACTAAAATTCACTGAAAGTATATAAAAGTGTTCCTCTATAGAAAGATAATTTAATTCTCGTCGCGATGTTATGATTTGTTCGGTTAGTGAGATATTTATTTTTCTTAAAGAAGAAAGTGAGATTTTATAATTTGATGAAAAATAGATAGGTATGATTTGTTAATCACTCGTGTTTTCACATGTCGCATAAAGGGAAACCTACCCATTATTAATCGTATTTTGACAAAGCGTGACCGAAAAGCAAAATATCATTTCATGAGCTGGTTCGAAAAGGTATTTTTAGTGGTCAAATAGTCACAAGATCTGAGTAGTGAACTTTGGTGACCTTAAAAGGACGAAAAAAATGTCATAATAACGTCCAAAGCCAACGGAAAACAGTAAAAATTCAAACTTGTGAAGCTCAACGACTGTAAGGGTGTTGATCGGTTTGATTATCAGGTTATTCGATTCCGTTATTCGGTTAATTTTTTGTTGTTGCTAAAATCAAAAATCAAATCGAACCGAATTCAAATTGTACTTAATCGAACCTAAAACTGAGTTTGAATTCGATTTTCGGGTTAAACTAAATAACCCGAATTACATCATTTATATATTTTTTAATTTAATTATATAGACTTTTAGTAAAAAAAAATATTTCAAAATTAAAAAACTTATTTTATACTAGAATAAAATTTTAATAATTTTTTAATGTATAAAAATATATAATATAGTTGTATAACACATTCAACTATTGGATCATAAATTGTTATAGCTTCTTGTTTTAAAAAAGTGTAATGATTGAAGGACTTGCTAATAAATATATGGTATTATGTTTTAAAGTCACAGTTACCATGTTCATTGCGTTATGATAGTCTAAACTATCAATAGCTTACCACTTGACAAAGAGATTTGCTAGAGACTTAGTGCACAAGTCAGAGTTTAGGAAGTAAAAGTCCATTTAAATTCTCTAATGGTGAGACATTCAATTCCCTTCTAATACAACGTTAGAAGCTGAATTCAATGCGGAAAGCTCACACTTAGAGATTGGAACACATGTTATATTATCTCAAGGATTGTGTTCGCACCTGCAAGATAAAGAGGTTGAAGTTTATCTTCTTAATAGTTCTTTTGAAAAAGTATAACGCAGGGCATGATTAAAAGAAACTACCTATATGAATATGAAGTTTTGCCGCTTCAATAAGCTTGGACTTGGCTTAGTATGTACTCATGAACGGATAGGGACGCATGGCTTGTAAAGCGTCAAGTATAAACATTAAGAAGATAAACTTGTGTGTATACTATCTTCAGGTATTCAAATGGGTTGACGGGTTCAATCGTTACGACACCCCGATTCTCGAATATTTGGAACGTGTATTATACTAAGATGAAAATTCAATCACAAGACATTTTCATTTATACATATGTTTGTTTCGTTATGTTTGTTTCATATACTTTGTATATATTATTATATATATTTTAGTAAATCAAGGATTACACTAAAATGGGAGGGATTTGTTGGTGATTTTAGTGTCATCAACTATTTTAAGTAATGGCTATTTACTAGAGATCGATGAGATTTTATATTCGGCTCGGATACGAGTTAGAGAAGTGTGGAGTGCACACTCGTTGAGCTAATATGAACTCGACCATGATACGAGTTAGGGAAATGTGGAGTGCCATAACTGTCTAACTGTTTTGTTAATATAATAGAACATATCTAGTCTCATTTAAGATACGAAGAATCATACAATTCTTCTCTGTTCTTGCTTTAATTTCTAGTGCCTAGAATTAAAGTGTTCTTCTTGAATTATCCTCGTAAAGATTTCATGATACCCCAGACACAAATTGAGTCGAAATACTTTATACATAAAGTGAACCAACACGATTCAAGCAAGATATCCAAAATTACCATCACACACTCTATATCAATTTCTAACAAAAGTGTGTAAAAAAGTGTGCAAAAACGAACTTTTGTTTTAGTGTTCGTTGGATCACGTCACCACCGGCCATCAAACTATATTTTCATAAACATACTTTCTTTTAAACAAGATCATGTCATATATTGAAACCCAAGTGATACTTTAGTCCTACCAATGAATTGATATGATACAAAGTTAAACATTATACATTTCAGGATAAACAAACCAAAGATAATTGATTGAATCGAGAGGTAGCCAGCGTGTCGTTTTTGAACCCGGGTATCATATGGAAGACGATGAATTAACATTAGTTATTTGATCCGCTTACAATGCAAGTTGATTTTTTGATCATGGTTATCCAATTGAAAGGAGACGTAGATCATTAATTAAACAGAGAAAATACTTAAACTTAATAAGGAGTTAATTTACAAAATGTATATTAAGAATAGTATCATATATTGGGCATAATATTAGGTCTATTAATTAGGCATGAAGCAATGAATATGCAAATAGCCCTTAAAATTACAAAGTTAC
>BQNB010087401.1:0-27931 GCA_026074375.1 Tanacetum coccineum
TTGTGTATTGCGATGCGTCCCTTAAAGTATTTGGAACTGTTTTAATGCAACGAGAAAAGGTGATTGCGTACGCCTCTAGGCAACTTAGAAAGAATGAAGAAAATTATACGACCCATGACATGGAATTGGGAGTGGTGGTTTTTGATCTTCGACTGTAGAGACATTATTTGTACGGTATACACCGATCACAAAAGCCTACAATATATTTTGGATAAAAAAGAGCTAAATATGAGGCAGCGTAGATGGATTGAACTTCTGAGTGATTACGATTGTGTTATTCGTTATCAACCAAGAAAGGCGAATGTTGTCGCTGATGCGTTGAGCAGGAAGGATAAGGAACCGATTCGAGTGCGTGCTTTAGTGGTAACGGTACATAACAATTTACCTGAGCAAATTCGGAATGCACAAGTTGAAGCGTGCAAGGAGGAAAATAAAGGTGCCAAAGGATTTCTTGGCAAAGGGGAGCCATTTGAAGTTAGATCTGATGGTACGAAATGTCTGAAAGGACGAGTATGGTTACCATTATTTGGAGGATTGAGAGATCTAATCATGTTGGAATCTTATAAATAAAAATATTCCGTTCATCCTGGGTCTTATAAAATGTACCATGATTTGAAGAAGTTATACTGGTGGCCGAATATGAATGCTAACATTGCGACATATGTCAGTAAGTGCTTGACATGTGTCACACCCCCAAATTCACTACAGCGGAAGACTAGATTTGGGATGGTGACTTCATGGCGTGAAGAGGACTTGATACGAGAGATAGACCTCTACATGCCAATATACCAATGCAGACTCCTTATATTCCATAAGATAGAACACCTGAGAAAAACATTGCTAGAGTGTCAACATAAAGTTGGTGAGTTCATAGGTTTTGATGTTTGGTAATAGTGATGAACCACAAGATTTATAACCATAGCATGAAATATAGTAATCCTATATATCACAATGAAAAAAACATTTACTATTGTCTAAGCTCATGACACCGAGGCGTTAACATGTACCGACATAGATAGGCCCATGCAGATGTTCAACCCGCGACATCCGTAACTGACTCAAATGAAACTGTGTTTGCTTGACTAATGTCAGTCCAAGACAAACAGGGATGTCAATCCCGATAGATCTATCCATAACATTCGCGCTTACGAGTAATTAACGGTTCATGATAAATTGGGCAATATAGCAAGTTGGGTTGAATAGGGACTTAGACCCAATAGTAAATCAAATAATGTACTTGTGTTCAACTGTTAAAAATAAGCAATGTTCTCACCCCAAAAGTTGATTTAAAACAGTAAAGTAGGGGCTATGAAAACTCACCTTGTCAATTAATCGTCTGGAATTGATAATGGATCAATGCACGTCAAATAGTGACTCGGTCAACCACCTAAGTAATTATGACAATTCTGAGTTTTTATAATTCTAAAGCCTTAATGTATGAAAGAAATAGTTGCAAGTGGGTCGTCAAAGGTACTTGTCGTTTATGAGTTATCGTTTTATGTTTTTAAGATGTTGTTTAAAACTGTTGGCTCTATGGATGACTTTACGTCGACAAGTACATATACAGGAATTAATACTATTATGCGTCGTAACTTATGTTTACAAGTTTTTCCTATCTCATAAGATCTAGATATCCATTTGTTATTTACTAAGCGTTATAGTTTATTTTACACCGTATTTGACAACTTAATCCTATAATTATCAGTTTTTATTTATCGCGGTTCGTTCAACTTGTTTAATTGAGTTATAAAGATCATACATATTTACCGCTAATACTCTTAAGTCTCCATATCATCGCATGTAGTCCCTTAATTCTCTAGAACAGACTTTATAGAATATTTAACATTTTCTCATTTTTGTTTCCCCGCTTTTCAGCCCTTGACATCTACGTTTTTTTTTGTCCGAAAGAGTTTTAAAAATATTTGTAGCGTCCAATAATTCATATGAATCGTATTAGATTCGTTTACTTGATAAAACTCGTTTTCGTTTAACTAAAGTTTAATTGCCAATAAAAAAAAATATTGTATCAAATACTCTATGCGCATTTCGAATTTTATGTTCGTCAACTATTTTGCCAGACCAATTTTGGGTTCGCTAGATGACCAATGAACTCGAAAAAGTACTATTGCAAAAAAACATCAATGTTATTGTTTACTATATATTACTAAATTCCCATGGCCTACCTCCCTTTCCTCTTTTCCCTTGTAATCTTGTGCGAGCCCACCTTGGATTAAGTACACTATTTGGGGTGTTTTTGTTTTGGCCATCCAACGCACTCTTAAATCATTACTACAAAAAGTCAGACGTTTTTTCTTATTCCCTCTTTGTATAACACAACATGTATAACCTATTTCCGTATTAAACTACATGAATCCCAACTCAATGTATATTACAAACGATGGAGGTCTTTTAATAGCTGGGCAAAAGACAATTACTCGTCTTCACAGGCTTACCTGCTATGACTGGCAGTAGCCTTTCAAGCCGAGTTTGCATGCATTATAATGCTTCATGATGCTAAGCACGTCCAATGACTCAAGCCTTGGTATGAACCAACAGAGCATCAAACTTTGCTCGGGGTCTTTATGGTGGGTGTGATCCATCATTGGGCCAATGCTCGCTGTGGATACGTCACACCCCACCGATTAAGTCCAAGGTCACAATATAATACGTTCCCTAACCTATTTATGTAATGGCCCCTAATACCTACACGTCCCCTTTTGAGCCAACATTTAGAAATTAAATGTACCTGGTCAAGGTTTTTTTTTATAAACGGTATTCATGGTCGTTTTCATTTTTCTGGAACATGGTGTTATTCTAGTTTTCCATAATGCAGAAACTATTTCGATGTAAGGTACGACGATAAGCTGGCATGCGTACGTACACAAAGAGTATGCATGGTTGTACCCTCCGTGCTCCGTACACTTTCCATGCATGGCCCAGTTCTCATCTAGCTTGCTAGCAGACGTGTTTCATTGCCATCGTTTGTTAGCTACAATGTCAGCGACCTAATAAAGTTAGACGTTAAGCTAACGAGGGCGGACGTTACCGAGGTCCAAGTTGCTAGACAACGAGTAAAGCGATGATGGAGAGAGAGGCTCGAACCACCCTTGGTACTACCTTTTTTTAAACTCGCGCTCTAGACTATCTACTCTTGAATCCAATGAAAATCCTAACTCAAACCGTATTGTGCTTTACATCTTGTTTTAGATTTTAGTTGTGATAGATTTCTCATGCATGGTTCATAATTTATACTTAAATCGTTGGCTTAGTTACTGAAATATTGTACGTGGAATGACCCTATACCACTATTGAGTCATAGTGTAGTTCTCTAATACTGTTTTGTCATCATTTTCCTTTCCTAATACTATTAAAGAATTTCTACTATTTTCATCTTTTCCATTTTGAATTGTTTTGAGACGCATCATTGATAGGTATTTTTCAAAATAAGAAGTGGAAGGGTAGTGTGAAAGGATTAGTGAATGGTGTTTTGCCATTATTAATATTGGTTTTTATATATATGCATGTGCATATATTTGATATTGGTTTATATGCATTCTTAAGTGTATATTTCTTTTGAATTCTCTTAAAGGTTTGCATGGTTATTGAACGTAGATGGTTTCATGAAAATAATCTAAGTAAATGACTTCGTTTGACAATTGTAAAAATAAATATTGTTTCATCGCTACAAGTTCTAAAATATCCTCTTAGACACAAGAGCAATAATGGTGATATTCGTGTGCTAATTAAACTTTTCGTGACCAGGAGTAATGCATGACGATCATAGAATGACTTCTTATTGAGATTAACGGTAAATTTGCAAACCTGTAGTACAAAATTTTTACTTAACGAAAAGAGGGATCACAATTTTCTTTCGGGGTGCCACAATCCAAATAAACAAAAAATACCAATAATAATAATAAGTCAAATAAGCAAAAGTAGTAAGTCAACAAAATAAGTTGTGTAGCCAAATAAGCCATAAGCCGCGAGCTTAATGGGCTCATTTTGGGCTATCCGGCCTAATGACCACAGACTACTATCCACCCAAACCACTTAAAAAAAACCTGACACTTTTCGACCAAATAGTACTATGAATAAAGTAACAAAAGAATAACCGAACGAAAGTCTTAAAAAATATAAAGCCGAAGCTTTTTGGCCCTTGAATGGCTGTTGCATGCATAACCCAAACAACACTTGCCAAAAATACAATAAGCCGAAAATAGATCCAATAAGCCATATAATAAGCAAATAAGAACTTTTGGTATCAAAATAAGTTATAACATAAGCCACAAAAATAAGCCGAGACCACAATGGGTACAAATAAGCTGCGGCATATTTGTCCCTTTTTGGCCGAGATCTTATAAGCCTAATTAAGCTTTAACGAGCTTAAAAATAAGTCGTTAAGACTAGAAAGCCTTTTATCTTAAAGATATAAGCCACGAAGTAAGAATAAAAAAGTACCGGAAAGTTTAAATGACCAAAACAACTTTTCTTTTGTTCCCTTTTGTTGTCGAAACTAAAATAAGCACTCGTGTGCTTATTAATAAGCCAAATAAGCTATAAGCACTTTTTGACCAAAAGTTTTATTACACCAACACAACTATAATATTACAATGATACTTCCTTATGTTTTCTTTTTATTTCTAACGAAACAAAACACACCCCTTATTACTTGTCTATGACTTTAAGCTTTTTGTTTTACAAAAATAAGTGTACAACTAGTGTTTATGCATCGTTAGACTATCAAAAGTACTAAGATTATTAAGAAATAGTGACTTACAAGATAGGGTTTTAGAAGGAGATTAGAGCTAACCAAACAACCCAAACATTATTTATTTACCCAAACGATCACTAGAATTAAACCCGAACTTATCTAAGCTTCCATATTCTTAAACAAGATGAAAAAATGTATTGTTTTTGTGTGTGTGGGTGTTCGTCCGAACCAAGGAAGAAGAGGGAAAAGAGAGAGTGTTTTGATGTGTGTGTTTTTGGTGATGTTGTGTGTTTTTTTAAAATGAAGATATGATAAGTTTATACATAACATGGATACTAAAATGGTGGTATGTTTCCACCTACGAGAGGGGGGGGGGGGGGGTTCACAATATAATCCTAGGAGGTATCCTATTTATGAATTTTGTCGCATGTCAGGATTGTTAATGTGCTTATTTTGTCTAGTAAACATAATCCGAAGTTTAAACATTTAAGTGGGGTATAAATTATTTAGAAATCATTAAAATCAAAAGAAATAAATCATAATTATAATGATTTAAAATTAGTATAGGACCTTCGTATTTCGAATTCCATCGAAACCCTTAAAGATAGAGATTTCTACTCCGCTTTTAACTTCTTAATTTCAAGACCTCATTGAATCTCCGGTAGCTCTTCCTACTTCTACGAATTAACTTAGCATCAACTTGTGATTTCCTCCAAATGAGTACATGTAGTTTGGGGGGTCAGCAAGCATGTCTTGAGGTTTGACCATTCTGAAAGTGTCGTATAAACAAAGCGTGCTCTTGAGGTAATGTAGTTGAAGGCTACTGGACGCGATCCTCTCTGTGATCCTCAAATGGTCTTAAGACCTAGGTGGTCTAATAACCTAGGTGCCCTAAATATTCCCTTTCCTTTCCCAAAGCGTACAAAACCTTCCAAAGGTGATACATAGAGCAGGAATCATGATCACATCATTTAACTAAATTCTAATGGATGTCCTTTCGTTTGTCGGCATAACTCTTCTAACGTCCCGCTGCTGTACCATTAATCCATCTTTGATCTAGGAGATCTTCTCAGTAGATACTTGCATGATATCGGTATCTAATCAGTTGTCGCTTCTTAGACTTCTGCCTAGAGATGGTGAGCGACACTTCCTTCCATAGAGAGCTTCAAACGGTGCACATCATATGATATTTTTCTAGAATGAATAGATGTTGTTGTAGGGGAATCAACTCCATTTAAAGATGAACATCCCAACTTCTTCTGAAGTCGAAGACACATGCCCTTGATCATGACTTACCAAGGTCTGAATAGTAACGCTCGCTTTGACCATCATTATGTAATAGTAAGCAGTACTCATATCCAAGCGTATTTCCTAATGCATCTTGCATCGATTTCCATAATCGTGAGCGTAAATGACATCGAGGTCAGATATTAATCGAATTGGCACACCCATGCCTTGCCCCATTTCGTTTAGGTAGAGTAAAGCTATTCTATCTATCTAAAAACTTCACGTTGGGTAGATAAATAGAGCAGAACATTAGTCAATCGATCCACCAACGACCTAGTATTGAATCATGCCCACTACTGGTTCTTAGCAATTTCGTGATAAAGTCCATGGATATTCTCTCCCATTTCCACTTAGGAATATCAAGTTGCTGCAATAAGCCAGATAGTCTCTGATGTTCAGCCTTAACCTTTCTAATAAGTCAAGCACTTACTAACATAGAATGCTATATCCTTCTTCGTCCATGGCCACGAGTACATATCTCTAAGATTATAGTACATCTTATCCGCTCCTAGGTGTACAGAGTACCTTGAATTATGTGCTTCGTCCATTATCAGGGTTCTCACATCACCCATCAAAGGACCCATATTCGATCCAAGAAAACAAGCTCATCACTTAATGCTCCATCTGTTCGTCTAGCACTCACAGCATTTCCGATGGTGCATTGACAACCTCAGATGCTTCATTGTGAGCCGCTAGTATCTTATACTTGATACTCGACTGAATGGTCATGTTCATAGCTCAAGCTCTCCTAGGCTTGATTCTCTCCTTTCTACTTAGTGTATCGGCTACTACGTTCGCCTTACCAGGAGTTACAATGTTGCAGTCATAGACGCAGAAAAGCTCTATCCAAGATGTTAGACTCATAATATACTTTTTGAATCAAAGATATTGCATAAGAGACTCTTGTGGTCGGTATATATGACGCTCTTTGTCCCGTATAAGTAGAGTATCCAGATCTTAAGAGCAAATACAACTGCACCCAGTTCCAGATCATGAGTGGTGTAATTCTTTTGGTGGATTTTCAACTATCGAGAGGCATATGCAGTCACTTTGCTCCTTTGCATCAGCACGCACCTCAGGCCTTGACATGATGCATCGCAATATACCATGAAGTCTTGTGGCCCATCAGGGAGAGCCAGAACAGGTGCATTACATAACTTATCCTTCAAGGTTTGAAATATCGTTTCTTATTCATCACCCCAAACATACTTATTGTTCTTCCGAGTCAAGATAGTAAGTGATTTGGGAATCTTAGAAAAGTTCGTGATGAATCGTCAGTAATATCCTGCTAAACCTAAAAATGAGCGGACGTATTGGTGTCAATTAGGGCTTCCCTAATTCCTTTAACACGGTTCAATCTTGCCTGGGTCTACATGAATTCCATCAGTTGTTAACCAGCATGCCGAAGGAACTATACCTCCTCGCAATAAGAATTTACACTTTGAAAACTTTAGGCATAAATTTCTCTTTTTTAGAGCAGTCTATAAATTAACCCTAAATGCATTTCATGTTCCTCCTTTGTCTTTGAGTAGATCAAAATGTCATCGATGAACACGATAACAAATTTGTCTAGGTGGGGTCCGCATACTCGGATCATCAAGTGCATGAATACCGCTGGTGTATTTGTCAGACCAAAGGGCAATAACTGTGATCGATGTCCATATCAAGTTCAAATGTGGTCCTTTAGAATGTCATCTTTGTGCACTCTCAGCTAATGGTATCCGGACCGAAAGGTCTATCTTGTAGAAGTATCTTAATCCTTACAGTTGGTCGAATAGGTCGTTGATTATCAGGAGGGGATAACGATTCTTAATGGTCAACTTGTTTAACTCTCTATAGTCGAAACACCTCCTAAAAGAACCGTCCTTCTTCTTGACAAATAATACTGGTGCCCCTCATGATGATGAACTTGGCCAAATAAATCCCTTATCTTGGAGTTCCTTGAGTTTGTTTGACAACTCCTCTAATTCAGTAGGTGCCAAGTGATAAGGAGACTTCACGACCGACATTGCTCTAGGGACTTAATCAATACGAAACTCGACTTCTTAGGAAGTGCGTAATCCTGATAAGTCGTTAGGAAATACCTTAGAAAGTTCAAACGATGGCGATGTCTTTCCATTTTGGCTCTCTCTGACTTGTCCGCACTTCATGAGACGCTTCACCATCTCATTCTGCCGTTCTCTGTTAAGACCCTAAGCATCTCACCATGCTGTAGCAATGGATTCGAACGTACCCTCTCAAGGCAGACAATTTTCGGCCCTATCTATCTGGACAACCGTCCCATTTCCTTAAAGCACATCAAAGCTTTCGTGTTCCGATAGTAGTATATGTTCAATTTCAAAGGTATGTCCTCAATTTCAACTACAACCACGAATACCTTATGATCTTTACTAGTTGTCCGCTATAGCTATTTCATTTTCCATAACTAAGACAAAGACTACTGGCTTTATATCTAACAGAGGCATAAAGGTAGTGGAAACAAAGCTATAATCGGCACCATAATCGAATAACATTGTGGCATAGTGGTTGTTTAAAGAGAACGTACCCATCACAATGTTCGGGTCTTAGCAAGCTTCCTCTCCTCCCATCACGAATGCTCTTCCACGTGCCGGATTGCCATTGTTTCCATGACCCTGACCTCCCTCAATAGCCATAGCTTGATTTGGATGATATCCTCTTTGTCCTGGTTCTTGGTTCAACCTAGGGTATGCTCACTTATACTGATCAGTACCACCACACTCATAACACACCCCACGAGCTGCTGTTGGGTTTCTAGCATTCAGTGGAGTTACCATCTTAAGCCCCGCCCTGCAATCCTTGGCAAAGTGACCTAAACAGTTGCAGTTCATACACATATGACAAGTCATCTCGGGGACATGGTGAAAATTATAGTTTGTAGATTTGGGTGTCAAACCCGTGTACTCCTTCCTAACAGGGTTGGTGATTATGGCGGAGGGAGATAAATGTTCGCCCCTGGGGGGAGTGTGGGGAGTCCTGTAGATTTTCGTGTATGTTACACACCCTGAACATTCCATGTATGTCCGTACTCGATGGTTCTCCATTCATCCGGGTGGCGCGGAGCGGAGAGCGCGTGGGTATGGACTTGGGGGGGGGCACTCCTCTTCAAGGATCTTATTCCTTATCCTGCTTCATCGGTTAGCACCCCAGCTTTTAGAATAGCATTCTGGATTATACGTGGCTTAGTTGCTGCCACCACCCCATAGATTTATGGAGCAAGGCCATAGATGTACCTTTCTATCCTTTTGGTCTCAGGGGTAACCAAATGAGGGACTAGCCTAGCAAGTTCATGGAATCAATCAGTACGTTAAATGACCAGCTCCAACTAGGGGTGAGCATATGTACCGAGAACTGCGGTTCAGAACCGAATCGACCCAACCCAAACCGAATTTTGGAACCTGCGGTTTCGGTTCATTTTGGTTCCACCAATATTTCAAATTCCGGTTCTCGGTTCGGAACCGCGATTCTCGGTTCTGGAACCAAAGAACCGCCCAATTTCAAAGTTCTTAAGTAATAATGACATGATGCATAACTTTTATATAAAGTACTACTAAAATAAAAGAACAAGCAAAAAAAGTAGCTAAAACTATTACCTGGTAAGTAATGGCGCAGCTTGAACAAATAGTTGTAGGACCGAAACTAAAGAAACTTTAGGAAACACCTTTACTTCTTATCTTATTGTGATTAAATCCCGTTTGCATAGTCATTTATAAAGAAAGAAACCCGTAGCCGGTCAAACGAAGGAAAAAGAAGTTAATTTGTAGTATTTCATATGGGAAACATGAAAAAATTATATACATAATAATATAATATATAAAAAACATAATTTATAAACAAAGGTATAGAGATAAAAAAAATTACGTTACAAAAACAATTTAGACATAGTTTAATTACACATAGACAACTCTTATTAAATTTTGTAGTTTTAGAAATATTAAACAAGGAAATTATAACAACATATAGTCTTTAACCATGAAAAAGAAAACTACCGAAAAATACTTCATTTGATGGATGTATAAAAAAATTCGGTTCCAATCGGGTAAGAACCGAAATACCTAAACCAAACCCGAGAACCGAAGGGAACCGAAACACACACTTCGGTTCGGTTCTCGATTCTTAAAATATACATTTTTCGGTTCTCGGTTCTTTCAGTTCCGGGTCGGTTCTTTGCGGTTCCGGAACCGCGCTCACCCCTAGCTCCGACCATGGCGTGATTCCAGAACTTCGTCTCCAACTTCTGCATCTCGTTGCTTGGATAGTACTCTTCCTTCATCAATACCTTAAAATCTTCCCAGGTCATGCCCACTGCGGCTTCCTGACCTCTAGTCTGGACCTCGGAGTTTCACCATGTCAGTGCCTTTCTGGTCAGCGAACCGGTAGTATACTTGACCTTCTGGTGGTCTCCACTACCACTGATATCCAGTACTGCTTCCATTTTCTTGATCCAACGGGTATATGCTACCGCACCACCCTTACCATCAAACTCCTTTAGTTTGCATGCCACAAAATCCTTGTATGAACACCCACTTCGACCATTGTTCACGTTAACATTCCTATCCTCTTCATGGATGCTATCGTCGGTGGCGTTGTCGTTTCGGCTTCCGTTGATCCCATGATTGCTGATGTGATCACCTACTTGAGCGACCATAGTAGGAAGTAGGTCTTGCAATTGTTGAGCGATGACAGTGGAAAAGTCGGTGACTTCGTCAACGCCTCCATTCAGTCCGTCACCTCGGCCACCTCCTTGACCACCTCGCTCGCCAGTTCGTCCACCACCTCTGCCCCGTTTGCTCTCCAGTTCTTCCACCTCCTCTACAGTCTGTCTACCCGTCCTTCCACTTGTGTTCGTAGTTTGTTGTTTCGGCAACAATGCGCGTCATCATCATGGAGTGCATTACTACACAGGAGGAATACATGTATACATAAGGTAGGAAGTGAATATTCGCATATAAACGGCCCCTATATAAAATTGTTTCGAATCGCAACCTAAATATGTCAACACTATATTAAGTTGGAGCAAGATTCACCAAGTGAACCATGTGTCGGTGATACATCTTACATTAGCCATCGTAATTATATATGGTTGGAAACTAAAGGGGGATGAATAGTATTTTATCATTTTAAAAATAAACTTAGACGTCACATGTATGTGAACCAAGAGATATACCACAAGTGTATATGATGCGATGTCAATAATAAATAAGTAATCTATGAAGTATGTTAAAACAGGTTTAAAGATAAAAAGATCAAACCAATGACACAATGATATTATAGTGGTATCGCTACGAAGCTCCTCTTTGCCCATACTCACTCTCCAAGTACCCAACATAGAGATTATCTCACTATGTCCAACAAGCTCCAATTACAGATAAAAAACCGTACACTTCGCTTACGACTTTTTTCTGGTACTGAAGCGAATACTGATTTCTACTTTGAGATAGAACCAATCTAACACACTATGTATTATGGAGCCTAAAACAGAACCTATCATAACACATATATATACACACACACAACACAAAATACAAATGATGATATCACAAACGTGAAGAAACACAACCTAAACTATTAACACTTGAAGCTTGACGTCTTCGTAAGTGTTCCTTTATCTAAAGAGTGGAAAATGAGTTATACTTGAATGGATATGTAACAAGTATAATGATCAAAGAATATGAAAAAGATAAAAGATATGTGTAAAAATATTTGTCAAGAGTTGTTTTGAAATGAATACTTAAGGTTGCTATTTATAGGCAACACTTTGAAATTCAAATGTTGTCTCAGCCAGCTGCTCGATGCGACCCATGGATCCACCATCAGCTGGCTCCGTCCTGTGTATTTGGTGGATCCGTTGGAGGAGCCGGGACAACATTTGTCGTTTTGTGATTAACCCCAAATCTATACAAAATATTGTTTTGTACTTAATAAAACTTGTTTATTAGATTCTTCTAGAAGCAAAATATTTCTTATTAATAATAAGGAAAGATATTCTAGATTAAGAAGATTTAGTAAGATTTGGATAGATTATTTCCACTCATGGTTTCATCCCTTTTGTCTTAACATGAATAATATAATCTAGCTATAATTAATCCAAGTGTAAACATCAATCACGTTGATGTAGAAAAGGTTTATTCAAATGATAATATTTTTATTTGATCATTAACTATGTTTAATAATGCCATATTCATACCTTAAGTGATTTGTCGTCGTCAAGTAAACTTTCGACTAAATAACTTGTTTACGTAAACTTTTTACGTTATATGACATATATTATTATTATCAAAACATGAGATCATTGAAATATAAAATCGTATTTTTGCAAGAATATTTGTATTAACAATCTCCCCATTTTTGATGATGAAAAGATATAAACTCATGCTTATTTAAAAGTTACTAAATAAGTATTTAGTGGATGAGTTTACATCTCTTCTCCCCCTTTTTGTCGAAGCAAAAAGTGTTGTAGAGGCGTTCCTTGCAAGTCTTGTCTTGACGAATGCTAAGTCACTTGTTAAGAAATGCAAGTAAAGAATAAAGACTCAATTGTAAGTGATCCCTTGGTGTATGCTCCCCTCGTTTGAGGCACCAAGGAATCGAGCTATGGATGTTTGCTACAAAACAAAGTTAGTAGACAAGCAAATATATATATGACAATTACATGTGCACACATATACATTTAAGCAATAAACAACCATTATCACCACAACAATAGAAATAATGTTAAATCCATTATAAGGGATAAAACATAATATTTGGCATTAAAGCCCAATAGGCAACAAACTTAAACTAGAAAAGAAAAAAACTAAAGATCCTAAATCTTGGGATATAATCTTGTCTCCCATATAATCTGAAGGGTTAAGGTGAGATTTTCATGCGGCTAATGCAGGAAGTAAGGTGGGTTTGATGAAGAGCCGAGGTGGTGTTGAATGTATGAGAACATGTTGTTGACATGGTTTCAGAGCATTTGGATCTCATTCCTTGTGGTGCTACAACATTGGCAAAACATGTTGTGGAGGTGAGGTGCATGTCCATTTAGATGACAAAGTCCAATATTTTGGAGGATAGGGAAAATCTTATTTCTAAGATTTGGTGTGATGGTGAAGTTTTCAAGTGAAGTATGCATTATTGTGGAGGGAGGAAAAATTGTTTGTTAATGTTAACAAAACAATGGTTGAGTGATTGTATGGTTCAAATTCGGTGGCGAATTTAGAAATCCGAGAGTTGGTGCGTGAGACAGCGTGGTGGTGGAGATGATTTGAAGGCCCTGGCTAATTGTCCATTGTTTACCACATAATGTTTATTGGTGAACATTTGTAGTGGTGAAAGTTCTTGAGTTATTGTTAATCAGAATGACAAAGACAAAGGTTTAGGTGAAGGTGCAATGTGAGTTGGTGTCGGAGACTCACTTGGTGATGATGATGAGGTCTAGTGTGTACTCTTGCTAAGATGAATTTTGATGGAGCTTATGGTGGTAAGAGGGATTTCTTTCTAGGAGGTGGTGAAGGTGTTTTCTCATTTGGGTGTTCCTCACTTGAGGATGTGAGATTGACATAGGTTGGATACTTGACACTCATTCTTGCAGTTTTTCTTTTGAATTTTGGTGAATTTGTTTTGGATGAACTAGTCATTGTGAGAACTAGTAAGGTTGTATTGTGAGAAATGTGGAGAAAAATGTGACAAAAATGTGGTTGAGGGGATGATAATATGTTATAAGTGGTGAAATGGATTATATAATGTTCTTAGCTTATATGAGAGAACAAATTTTATAACCTAAGGTTTAAAATCTTCCATAATATAAACACAAAGCATGATTATAAGATAAAGTAGAAAAGGTTAAAAATCAATAATTTTTAAATTTTAGCGCCTGACTTGGTGATCCACGGATCTACTTAAACACGGTACAGATCTACCATATGGTGGATCCATAGATCCCTTATTCCTGCAAAAACAACCAGAACTGCATTTTGCAGCCAAAACCCAAAACAAACAACATATAACCATAATATGTTACTACCAAATAACAACCAAACCACACGGTCGTTGTCTAATAGCAAGTAGTTCAACGTACATAGATGAAAATTTAATATTATCAACATCCTAACATAGAATTCATAACAAAATATGCAAATTACCACATAGCAAATGAACACATAGGCTTAACATAAGCATGATTCATTATTTGTTTCGTCAATACTTATGATAGTGACCAAGTACCAGTTCAAGCAATTAAAAATACCACTCTTATCTCGTTGGCTAATAGTTAAATCCATACATTGTCAAATAGTTTCATCATAGAACTCAATGAAAGGATGGGGGGTGCTTCATTTGTCATCGTGACGATGAAGATTAAGAGAAGTGACTGAGTAGAGGCAACATCTCTTTCCCTTTTCTTAGTAGGATATTCCTTGAATGTCTAAAGGATCCATGACACATGCTGAAATAGAAAACTAGCAAGTGGTACAAATGGCTGAGGTTTGTTTGAAGATGTGATTGAAAGACGATTCAAAAGCAAAGCAAATGGCATGGGACCATCACATTATTTTTGACTCCCTCCTTGATAAAGAATCTTCGAATGTGAAGTTGACTTTCTTTGATGGTTAATGTAGTCAAGCATGTATGCAGTAACATGCATTTTACTTGATTTTTATTGCCAAGGGAGCAAAAGAAATTTTCTCTAAAGAACAGTTCCCATCCTCTTAAATTAAGATGAATATCGTCATTATGGAGTTTGTTAGGGTTTCTTTGAAGCTGAGTTTGAGTGGTTCTATGAATAGTGATGTTATTTCTGACGAGGTCATAGCTTAGGTCCAAAGAAATCGACTATTATTATGAACATCGAAGAGAGGTTAATGACCATCTATTCACGGTGTAAGAACTTTTCTAGAGCGTAATGGATTGAAAGATTTTGAAAAGAGTTGGTTGATCTACTCAAAGGTGAATTGACCAAGCTTGAACTCAATGTAAGGACGTTGTTCCTCATCTCTTTTAACTTCAAGACTATGATAGAATTCGACTACAAATCTAGGAAAATAGGTTCATTAAGAGTGAGAAAAGGCTCGAGGCCTATCGCTTGAAAGGAGAAGCAGTTGTTTAATTCATAAGGATGGATGACGAATCTTCCATCATGAAAGAGACGTTTTCAAGAGACGGGTAATACACCTTAAGAATCTTCAATAACCGTTTTTCTTGAGCGATGAATTCTAGGTAGATATGCTTTAGTTTGTTTGTAATCCATTTTGTTAAGTTATGTCGTGATTTCACCTATAGATAACGAAGATGACCCAATACGTGAAAAGAGAAATGATGTAAACGTTTTTAAGTCTGTGTGCCTATATGGACGTAATATGGATCTGTGGTTTGCTTGACTCAAACAAAAGAAAAGTAACGATAATACTAGTAATAAGCAAACCTTAATGCACAACCTATGTTGATATTGCTCTAGGCAAATGAAATGAGAAATGCTTATGAATTAAGCACCTCAAAATACAATCATGAGTCCCAGATGTATGATGAAAATATTTTTTGCGTTGTAATAACAATTGTGTTACACAACACTTGTTTAGAAGACATTCCCTAGAAGTATAGGTTTTCTTCAAAATCATAATTTAGGTTTCAGGTCACTCCAAAGACCTCCCATCTAAGTGTTGTTAAGAGAATCTTTAGGTATCTAAAAGGCAAACCCAAAGTGGGCCTTTGGTATCCTAGAGTGTCCTCATTTGACCTGGAAGCCTACTCAGATAGTGATTATACTAGAGCAAATCTTGATAGGAAATCTACAACAGGAGGTTGTCAATTTCTTGGCAGGGGAATTATTTCTTGGCAATGCAAAAAAGCAGACCATTGTGGCTACTTCTACTACAGAGGCAGAATATGTTATTGCTGCAAATTGTTGTGGGCAAGTTTTGTGGATTCAAAATTAAATGTTAGACTATGGGTTCAATTTCATGAACACAAAGATCTACATTGATAATGAAAGTACTATCTGCATTGTAAAGAATCTAGTATATCAGTCCAAAACAAAGCATATTGCAATTAGGCACCACTTCATAAGGGATGCTTATGAGAAGAAACTTATCCAGGTGCTTAAAATCCATACTGATGACAATGTAGCTAATCTTCTCACCAAGGCATTTGATGTTAGTAAGTTCCAGTTCTTGGTTATTACTATTGTGATTATCAATCCATAAGCTGCATTAGCTAAAGGGGGGCAATATGATTTGTTGTATAGTTTGTATGAAGTGTTCAGTGTGCAGAAGCATTTTTAACCATCAGTGATGAATTTTAAGAAGTTAATTGTGTTTTAAAGAGTTATTAGGAAGAGATAAAGACGGTATTGAAGGATTGTTGTTGCCAAAATTGTTCATTCTTTGTTTGGCAAAAGTTAGTACCGACAAGGAAAGTTAATACCGTTGGGCAAAGATAGTACCGCTATAGAGACGTTGAAGAAAATACCGCCAAGGGTATAAAGTGTAAATTGAAACGGTTTCATTGCTTTTAGGTTTGCTAAACCTATATAAACCCATCTTAATTGCACAGTTCACTTACGTAATCTCTCTCAAATACTTTCTTCCATACAAGCCCTAATCTCTCTCATCGACAATCACTAATTCAACCACAATGGCTGTTCTTGAATCATGCCCTAAGCACAATATGGTCGCTTATTTAGAGAAGACTGAAGGGAATGCAGAGTTTCATGAGGTTATTGATTTTCTTGCGCGAAGCTCCATTTATAATGCTCTCACTGTAAGTCCAGTAGTCTCTACTACATTTGTTGAACAATTTTGGATGTCTGCAAAATCCAAAATAATCAACAATGTTAGGTACATTACTACCAAAGTAGCTGGCAAGCCTGTGTCTATCTCTGAAGCATCAATAAGAAGTGATCTTCTTTTTGATGATGTTGATGGGATAGATTCTCTACCAAATTAGGCTATATTTGATGCTATACAGCTCATGTGGTATAAGGGGGATTTAACTGTGTTAACATTTAATAAAGCTTTGTTTTCACCCCAATAGAGGTTTCTGTTTCATACAATGAATCATTGTATTAGTTCAAAAAGCACCTCTTGGGATCAAATTCCCACTAACATTGCCACTGCTGTCATTTGCTTAACATCTAATCAGAAATATAATTTTTCTAAATTAATTTTTGATGGTATGCTTAGACACTTAGATGCAAAGAAAAAGTTTGTAATGTATCCACGTTTTATTTCAATCTTTTTGGATAAACAACTAATGAATGTACCTGTACCTTTAGATCATTTTCCTGTAAATGCTTTGACAAGTAAAGTTTTCTCCTTTATGGTTAAAAGGGGTAAACATTTTTCAGGGAAAGTCACATATTTATTTGCTTCTATGTTGGTACAATCAACTGAGGATGAGGGTGCTACTTCAGAAATACCATCTGATCCACAACCTACACCCTCTCCTCCTCACCCAAGTGAAGCCACTATTAAGCCTCAGTCTGACCCATCACCTAGACCTTCACCTACTACTCATATTCCTGATTCCATTCCAGAGGTTTCTGGTGGGAATCAAGGAGGTCAGTCATCTAGTGATAGATCCCTTTCAGGGAATGAGGGTGGCATGACACTCCAAAGTGTCTATGATCTTTGTATCTCTTTGTGTACACAGGTTACAGATCAAGCCAAGGAAATTAAACACTTGAAGGCACAGATCAAGAAGCTCAAGAAGCAAGCCAAACCTGTTATTACACACCACAGAGCTTGGATGAAGAGTGTATCCTTGAAGCAAAGATTGGCAGGAAAGAAATCCTTGAAGTCAAACTGGATGCAAAAGGAGTCTGTATCCAAACAGGGGAGGAAATCTGCCAAAGCTGAACCTTCAGTCCATAAAGATCCATTGTTTGATGAGCTTGATGATGATGAAATTGATAATATGGACACTGAGGATGCTCAAGATGTGGGGAGGACAAGAAATGGAGTGAATGCAGAGAAAGAGGGTACTGAAGATGCAGTTAGTACTGAAGATGTAGTTAGTACTGACAAAGAAAAAGTTAGTACTGACAGATCAAAAGTTAGTACTGACAGATCAAAAGATAGTACCGATAAGGAGGAAGAAGGTACCGACAAGGACAAAGATAGTACCGTTAGCCTAGATGAAGGTACTGATGATCGAACTGAAGCAAGAAGTGCTACTCCAATCACTTCAACAACCACTCCTACAATGTTTGGAGATGATGAAACTATTGCTCAGGTTCTTCTCAACATGAGCCAAGCCAAAGCAGTTTCAAGAGAAAAGGAGAAAGGAGTTGAGCTTAAGGATGTTGAAGAGACTGAGAGACCTAGGCCTACTTCAACTAGATCACTATTGACTTTAAAGCCTCTTCCAAAGATTGATCCAAAAGATAAAGGGAAAAAGAAAATTGAAGAGGAAGATGAGTCTGATACTGAATCTGAGGATATTCCTGAAGCTGAAAAGAAGTTTAAGCAACTTGCTAGGGATGAAGAGATGGCTAGAAAGTTGCAAGAGGATTGGGAAACAGAAGAAGAAAGAAAAAGATTAGCTGAGGAAGAAGCTACAAAGACTGCCCTTTCAGATGAATATGACTTCATTCAAGCAAGAATTGAAGCTGATAGACTTCTAGCTCTAAGACTTCAAGATGAAGAGAGAGAGCAGTTCACTGTAGAAGAAAGAGCAAAGTTCCTTCATGATACAATTGCAGCTCAAAGAAGATTTCTTGCAGAACAAAGAGCTATTGCAATCAGAAACAAACCTCCTACAAGAACTCAGCTTAGGAATCAAATGATGACTTATCTGAAGCATGTTGGAAACAAGAAACACTCAGACTTGAAGAGCAAAACTTTTGAAGAAATACAAGCTTTGTATGAGAAAGTGAAGAGGTTTGATGAAAGTTTCACTGCTGTTGGTTCCACTGAGGATGAAGAAGGATTAAGGAGATGAATGAAGGAGTAAAAGACACTGATCAGAAGAGATTAAAGGAAGTAAATTAGTAGATAAGGAAACTATTTAAATTACATTAAACCACATTAATATGTTTCCTAATCATTATCTTGTAGAATATTTGACCCAAATCTTTATATTCTCACCAGGCTTGTAGTGTTTTATAATGACGACTTTGATCATTTTGTTTCATTTTTTATTAATTTTGGTTCATCAAAATCATGAATCCTAACATTATCCCCCTATTTGAATGATGACAAAACAAACAAAGTCGTGTTACGAACTTCCCTTTAAATAGAGATGTGAGAGGTAATCATCTCCTAAATGAAACAAACTTCAAGCTTCCTTTGTATCATGTCACCACATATAATAGCTGCAAATAATAAATACTTTAGTCCCGAATTTGATGATGAAAAAGGGAAGAGATTGAGGATTTGCAACTTGTGGATCCTTGGTAGCTTAAGGGGAGTTTTATTAATATATTAACTTCAGGTAAGTTCGTATTATTTGGTTTTGTCATTATCTTCTAGGGAAAGTTTGTTGGGAATTATATTTGAGTTGATAAGACAAATTTTCGAATGAAACATGATGGATAAATTAGGACCAAAGTCGTCATTGTGGGATTCTACAAGATGTAGAAGAAAATAAAGATTTGGTCAAAAAGAGATAAAGATGAAGAGATAAAGATTTGGTCAAACACATTAATATCTTTTAAATAGTTTCATTGTTAAAGCCTGACCAAGATTGGTCAAAATAGATAAGTTGAGAGATAAAGATTTGGTCAAACTCATAATCATCTTTTAAATAGTTTCATGTAAAGCATTGAACTCCTTAAGCTATTAAAGGAGGTCTAGGCAATATTGTTTTAGTATCCAGAAAAGTGTGTGTTTCAATGAGAGTCGACTAAAACAATACGTGTGTGTGTAAAACGTTTAGTTTAGTTAGCTTTAGTTAGATAGTGAGTTGTTATGTTTTAACATCATATGTATTAGTTAGTTTAAGCCTCAAGGATCATTTTGATATTGGGATATATGAATAAAGTAAACCTTGAAGTAACTCTGATTTTGTTTTATTTATTCCGCTGTGCAAGTTGTTAAATCATTGTTACTCATTATCTTGTTGAGTCTTTATACAATCTAAGAGGTCATAAAGATCTCCACAGATTTCGTCACTAAACTCCCTAAGATGGCAAACGGTTATGACACCATTTGGGTGATCGTGGATCGTCTTACAAAATTTGCTCACTTTCTACCAATGAGGGAAAATGATCCCATGGAGAAGTTAATGAAGTTTACATGAGGAAGTTGTCACCGACATGGTGTCCGGTTTTATTATCTCCAATCGTAATGGTAGATTTACCTTCGCTATTTTGGCAAGTTAACTCCATTAGCTTTGGGAACCCGATTGGACATGCGTAAGGCTTATCATCCTGAAACTGCCGGTCAATGTGAAAGGACTATCCAACTTTAGAAAAACATGTTACGTGCTGCGTGTTAGACTTTGGAAGAATTGGATAGACATTTACCGTTAGTTGAATTCTCTTCACAACAACAGTTTACATTACCAGCATAATGGTTGCACCTATTCGAGGCATTGTATGGCGCGTAAAGTTGTCGATCACCCGTATGTTGGGAAGAAGTTGGAGATGCTTAGCTTACTGGTCCTGCAATAATTCATGAAACCACCGAGAAGATCATCCAAATCAAAAGCAGAATCCAAGCCGCTCGTGACCGACAGAAGAGCTATGCAAACATTAGACATAAACCAATGGTATTTTAAGTTGGTGACAAGGTCATGTTAAAAGTTTCACCTTGGAAAGGAGTTGTGCGTTTTGGCAAACGGGGGAAGTTAAACCCTAGGTATGTCGGTCCTTTCAAGGTGATCGAGAGAGTCGGAACGGTTGCCTATAAACTCGAGCTACCACAACAATTAAGCCGAGTTCATAACATGTTTCACGTGTCAAATCTGAAGAAGTGTTTGTCCGATGAATCACTTGTGATTACGTCTGAAGAAATAACATGTTGATGACAAGCTCCACTTTGTGGAAGAGCCGGTAGAAGTCATAGACCGTGAAATCAAACAATTGAAGAAAAGTTTCATTTCCATCATTAAGGTTAGATGGAACTCTAAACGAGGTCCTGAGTTTACCTGGGAACGTGAGGACCAATTCTAGCAAAAGAACCACAAAACACACACCCCCCCCCAAACCCCCAAGTATCTCTATCTCTTCACCAAGACCGCACATCTTCAAGTGCCGCGTCGTTAAACACTTGAGGACAAGGCTTGTTTAATGGGGGGGGGTGACTATAACACCCTTGTTTTTCAGGTCATATTCGATCCCTATCTATTTACATTTTTCCTTTTTATTTATTGGGTTTGTGTGTTTACTTCCATTTAAACCACACTAGTTAAATCGCGTAGGCATAAAAATTCAACGTTTAGCTAAAGACGTAACCTAAACTCATTAAGACCTTACTTGACCCCTTCGTATTCGTCATTTAATTTATTTTTCATGACAAGAAAGTTACTTGGTTGCGTTCATTTTATTTCATCAAAGTAAAAGCTCCTTAAGCCAAAATACACCAAAGTTTTTACTTCTATAAACTAGGAAACTAGATAAAACTAGGATAAAAACCCATATATTCCTACAATCTAGCAAACAAAACGTGTATTCCCTTGTTCAAATTCTCTCAAACTGTATGATGTAAATGAGTTCCCCTACATTATAGCTATAAGTCTCGTACATAATTATTTCCAATTCCTAAAAACCAAAATTATTCGGCTGGATAAAAGCTCAAGTATCTCTTCCAAATTTAACCCTTTTATCCAATATTTAAAAGCCCAAAGCCCTTTCTCCTAGAAACCCAATTACTGTGATAATATTGACTGCCCCTTTTCTTGGTTTTGCTCCCACGTCTCAAACAGTAATCACCTTTTTATCCATGTACATTGACCATGATTAAATCTAAGAAATTCCTTGCCTCATTCAGGTTATGTAAACGTGACTTCAAGATGGAGCACTATGCATGCATTACTTGGTGACTATAAGAAGACCATGCATACTTCTTTGATACCACAGCAGCAACTCAAACTCAGGAGCCTCCACATCCTCTCGCTTTGGTTTCTTGGTTTTCAACCTCATATACAAAACTCCACAAACAAATCCCGCACTTTTGTACCACCATCATACACAAAATCCTAACCCTAACTCGCCCTTTTTTGATCGACAATCAAGCAAGCAGAAGTAGGAGTCTTGGTGCTCAAGTGTTCGGCAAGAAGTGAGTAAGAATTCGTGGTTAGGCAGTGGATTTGCGAAGTGGGTTGAGTCGTAGGGTATTGAAAACAGAAAATTAGGATTTTCAGTTGGTTCAAGTTGAGGCCACGTCTTTCTCCAAGATCGTTGTAAGTCCTATATTTGTGTAATTGCCATTCATCTATATGCATTCTTGTCGCCTAGAGTTAATGTGCTTGAGTAACTTATGTTTTTGAAACAATTATGAACACGACACACTAAGTCATTATCACCGTTTTACAAGAGATAAAAACCAAAACATGTGCCATCTTTTTGTCATTACCGAGTCACGCATAAGAAGCTTATTTGCTAACTTATATCTGGTTGTAACCCTTGGTCTCATGTGTTAGTAAGCCGTGTACTAGACCCCTTTAAAACCAAACATGTACTTGTTTAGGGTTAGCCGAATTCCAAGTTAGAAACAAAACACTTTGGTCTACCCTTTTGATATATGTCAAAAAAAACAGAAACCCTCATAAGGCTTGGTTGAGTGAGTAACAATCTGGAACCTTGCTACGAGAAGTTTTAGGCTTATAAAAAGTGACATCTTGTAGTTTAGGTTGTGGGTTAGAATAACAAAATAACAGATTTGTTAACTTATTATAAAACAACATGTCTGGTATGATAAGTTTGTACAAAACGCAGCGTACACCTGTAACTTTAAGCATGTCATTCGACCTTTAAAGGTAGAGTACATGAAGTCGAACCTTGTTATTTCAAAAATAGGACAAGTAGTAATTGTTTTTGTTATCCCACTAGTTTAATCCATTACACAACAATAATCTTTACCAATATGCTAGAAAATAAGAAGAAAACTAAAAGAGAGAAAGTTGAGAGAGAAACAAGAGAGGAATATTAGATTAGAGAATTGGTGGATTACAAGTGATAGATTTGGTATATCCTATATCATAACACGGGGTCGATTCTTGGATTTGGTAGTTTTTTTTGAAGAGAACACTTTGAGAGAGTTTTGTAGTGAGAGAAAATGTGTTTCTATGATAAGAAATAATGACTTAGCTTGCCTCTTCCAAAGTTGGAAGAGGCTTATATAGTACTTACAATATACCGGGTATCAGTACCCGACTTAATACCGAAAATCGTACTATTAACTATTAAACTACGAGCTATAATAAACAGTAAAATACACGGGGTGACCGAGTCTTTTTCTAATATCTAACAATCTCCCCCTAAGGGTGGTCACCCATCGAGAATACCAAAACTATTCACTTCAGTCTTTAGATCATTGACATTTGATTATCTTGTACATTAGGATTGTAATCTTTTGATTCATGCTTACGCTTGTCTTTGACTGTGATTCTTGAGCTTTCTTGTGGATCATCGCCAAACATAAATCTTACATCATCTTGTGATGGATCGCTATTCGTGCACTTGTGAAGATAATACATGACATCAAAAGTCTTGCGGATGCCTTTGGACTCCTTTTATGAGGTCTTTCATAACATCATAACAAGTGTAGGTCGTGTCTTATCATTCGGTTATTAACTTGACATTACTGTTGAATGAGTATCTCCATCTCCATCTCCATCTTTAACATGATCCTGTAATGAATACATTAGTAATAAAGAGAAATTGATTTGAAAAGTCAGTCTAAGTGTTTTCTTATGAAAGGCTTTTTGTAAACTTCGAAGTGTTTTAATTGTTTGTCAATTGAACAATATACCGTCAAATTCTATTATTGGAACAGTTTGATTCACACAGAATCGCACCATCATTTTCTTTCCAGTTGTCACAAGATTGATTCTTATAGAATCGCACAAGTCAACCCTACTAGAGGCTTGTTTTATGTTGGCTCTAGCAGGATTGTCAATCTTCTTGGTGGAAAAACCATCGGTTCACTCGGTTGTTCTGGCAATATCACAATGTTAATGCATAGGACTCTTAGGATAGATTGTTTCCACAGTGTGTGAAAGACAAGGATTTGGATATGTGGGGGGTTTCTTTAAGAGATTAATTGACAGATCTTCTTGGCTATAGACTCAATAGTGTGTTTTGGTTCTAGTAATCGGAGGCTGGAGCAGACTGCCACTGTTCAATATCTCTTTCAACTCGGAGTGAGAAGTCAATAGATAACCTTGTTGAGTCTCCGTGAGAAATGAAAACAGACAATCTTGTTATTTTGTAGTTTCTGTGTGGGCTAGAGAGGGTTGTGCATTGCATCACTTGGGTCCATGATGTCGATCTTCAAGTTGCACTCATTCTAGTGATTCTGGAGCATTGAATTGGACCCGGTTTCTGCCTAAGTGAATAGAGGGCTTCGTTATTACAGTCCTTTATTTTCTTTACAATTCCCTCCCTCTTCCCCCTTTTAATTCTTCAACCCCTTCAGTGCTACGTGACTTCATGACTTAGAACTTGTTGGGTTTATCAATACTAGTTCCATCTTATGTCGACACTTTTCCTTCATTCTCAATCTATACTTCCTTTTCCATGTGCAAACCTAGGACTTTCTACAATAACTAGTGGATTGTCCCTGGGGTAGATCCATCCGGTTATAGTTGGATCAATTGGGAATAGTACACTTAACTTACCAACCTATAACTCCAATTAAGTAAATGGCAATGGTCGGTCTTTTGGTTACAGTTCTCCTGCCATAAAACCAATTGAAAATTCAATTAAGGTACTTATGTTATTAAATATCAAAGCGTTTAAGTACCTCGATCCGTTTTTGATTTTTTTTTTCAGAAACGCTCCCCCTTTAAACTGTGCTTAGGTATTCGAAATTGTTAGCAAGTTTGGGGCGGTGTACTATGAGTCCTAATAATTATGTTATTTTTATACACATATTTTAATCACATTTTCTCCTTACTCATAAAATTTTAAACCCCTTTGAATTTTGAATATCAATTGATTTTAAATATGTTATAAAATTTAGGAGAAAAGTATGGCCTTAATTCGCAAGTCGTGTAAGAGACATATAATTGCTCCCCCTCAATCGTTGAGGGATATAAATTACTCCTACACTTAGTCATCAAAAGATTAACTACTTACTAATGTACATGATATATTTTTCATAATAAGAGACAAAATTGACCTTTTTATTGTAACGAGGATGTCGTCACGTTGTTCTGTTGATCAACTGTAGTCAATATTCTTATTCTTCCTCATCAAAGCTTTCTCGGACTTCGATAGATCCTTCTGATTCTTTGTCTTTCTCGATTGCTGTGATGAGTCTTTGCCTTCTCTTGTCTCCTCTGACACTTCCTAGGACTCCATGCCCTTATATGTACTTGAACAGATGAAAGTCTTTAACCATGTGGTCCAGTTTGTCCATTACTCTTGTCAAGTCCCTATCATAAACTTGTGTAAGTCAATCATACTCATCATACTTTCTTTGATCATTTCTGTCTCTGGAGACAACGGCTCTTGGCTTAGGGACAATTGTGTAATATTCTTTGGAAGTAAATAGTCAGCTCATCCCAAATTTGGACGTTTAGGTTGATCTTTGTTTGATAACTTTCATCCCGAGCTGTAAGTCTCCCACACGATTCCTGATCACAGGTTTCTATCCACATGTTTGACTGGGGGGCGGGGGGGGGGGGGGGGCGATGTGTGAAGATGGTATTGTCTGTCTTGGGAGATGTTTGAGCTTTTCTTGATTTTGAGTAGGATAAGATCTTCAAAATCATTTGGATGAAGATTCTGAAATCCTTTTTTGTGATCTTGTACTCTTTGGTAATCAGCACGGAGTAGAATTATCTCTCTTAGTAGTTGTATCCGTATTTTTCGAATACCTTGACACTGATCACACTAAGAATTCGCATCTGCGATCTGACTGCTCATGATCAGAGGACCTCACTGTTGTTTGATTGTATGGGTATTCCTTCAATGTCAGCAATCATCTTAGTGATTCTGGCAGCATATATATTGACCCGGTTTCTGCCTAAGTGAATGGAGGGCTTCTTTCTTTGTCACCTATCAGAAGATAATCCAGGTAACGAGCGGCTTTGAGCTTGGATATGGATAAGGCAATTCTTCGCTCTTTGTCACCTGTCAGAAGATAATCCAGATCCTTGTTGAAGAAGAATTGTGGTTGAATAGTTACCTGACCTGGTGGTCCTCCTAAGGGCAGTGGTTCATATATATTTCTCAGAATTTGATGACCCTCAGGATTACTCAAATCAACCTTATTTGTCAGCAGCTTATGGCATTCATCCATCTGATATTGAAGAAAGACACTGTTCTTGTGAAAGGCTTTAACAAGGTTGAAAGCTGGACCTTCTAAATCAGCTTTGCAGAGCTTCTTCTTTCCTGTTCGTCTGCAGAACCATTTGATGAATGAGCCAATATCATACGTCTTCCTTTGAAGCTTGTTTTCCTCAGGAACTTTATACGTTGTGGCGTATGCATTTGCCCAGTTATGTTCTGGTTCCGGGAAATCATTTGGGGGAATGGTCCATTCTGGTTCAGGTGTAGCAGGTCTCTCGCTTTCTGGAATCGGCTTAAACCACGTAGTGGTCGACACCTTAGGAATGTGAGCGTTGTCAGTGTCCTCCATATCTGAGTCATTCCCTTCATCCTGCATTGAAATGTCATCTGAAGATTGTTCAGAATGTTCTGATTCGGGATCAGATCTGTGCATCGAAGAGTCAGCACCAGCATCTCTTGTGTCAGTGATCTGCCATCCAGTTGAGGTGAGAGCTGGATGTTGTTTGGAAGCAGATGCATCAGACTCCCTTGGCTTCTTTGAACTTTGGTCATCATCTTTCGGAGGAGGTTTAGCTGACCCAGAAGCGGCAGAATCAGATAGAGCATGGTATAGACGGTAGACTTCTTCTTATTCATGTGACTGAAGAGAGCACTTTTTAGATCAAATTCTTTAAGATCAACTTTATCAGTTGACCTGATGGAGTAAGTTGAATCTTGTTTCTCCTCATCTTGTTCCTTTTTGGCTTTGATAATCTCCTTCGGACTCTTTTCAGATTCTTGATTCTTGACAGACTCTGGGCCAGGCAACACAGAGTATTTCTCGATTAAATCTGCAGTGTGTCGTTCAAGAACCTTAAGGAGAGCATCATCAAGTTTTGTTCCTAGATAATTATCAACAGCCGTAGGAACTTGGGATCTTATTGAAGCCAAAACATCAGCAGAGTGATCAGTCTTCTTCACTTCAGACATCTCTTGCTCCAATCTTGCCACTCTTAACTGAAGGGCGATGAATGGAGTGATTTCAGGGAGAGATGTGGTGATTGTTGTAGCTTCCGTGTTGATTGGTGGAGGAGTGACCAGTGACGAAGGCTTAGTAGATGAGACATCTGTGAAGGGAGCGATTACTGGAGGAGTTGACGTGACTGTCTGATGACTTGGATCGAGCAAACCGCCGCGAGGAAGGCACTAAACCGCCATGAATATTATAATAAGATTAACCAACCCGTCGCTCAAAATAAAATTCGAAAAGGGCGGGATGAATATTTTAATATATAAAAATATTCGACCAAACCGCCGAGAGACGGCGATTTACCTTTTGGAATAAAATAATATAAAATTATGGCAACCCGCTGTGAATCAACCCGCCATTAGGTAATTCGCTGTGAATCAATCCGCCATTAGGTAACTCGCTGTGAATCAACCCGCCATATGAGCCAGGGGGTTGAATAAGTTATTATTAAAAAAAATAATAAATTCAACCAAACCGCCGCTGTGCGGCGGTTTCCCTGAAAACATTAAAATAATAATAAGATAACCAA
>BQNB010087402.1:0-27931 GCA_026074375.1 Tanacetum coccineum
CTTTGTTGATTATTGTTAGCTTAAATAATATGCTTAGTGAGTAGATTTTTTATATATGCTTGTTAAGTGTTAAATTATTTAGTGAATTAAGTGTGATTAATAAAAAAAGCAAATATTGATTAGTGATTTTTATATTACTTAGATTATTCTTTTGGTTATTCGAGCGGGCAAAAACCGTAAGAATAACTAGGCATTAATTTTGTAATCAATATCTTAATAAAAGTTGTTTTCAATATAAGCCAACGTTGTGAGAAGATAATTTGTTAGAAAGATATTGATTCATCTATAAGGAGTTAATTGTATATTTAATTCACACTTAAGGATCTAATCAATACACTTAGCAAGCATATCTTTTATTATATATCGTTCTTCGTTTATTAGCTTGCTAATTGTTTCTACTTTTCTATAGTTTATTTTTATTAAATTTTTAGTTTAAATCCAAAAACAAAATTAAAAGACATTCAAGCATTAAATTTGAAACATTTTCGTGAATTTTAAATTCATCTCTCGTTGGGACACGGCATTCGGAGGATCGAATATTACTTTTCCTAAAGTAATTTTTATCCGACGTTATTACTTATATTATATTACTCGACCAGTCGTTTACGACGAATCAGTTTTTGGCGCCGTTGCCGGGGAGAGGTGTACGATCTACACGTGGTGTTTGAAGTTAACGCCTTGAAGATCCTTTCTTCGGAAAGTTTATTTTTGTATTTTTAAAAAAATTATAAAATCCAAAAATATTTTACTTGTTATTTTATTTTTATTTTTCCTTTTCTTTTTATAAATATTAAAAAAATACCCAAAATATTTTTATTTTTATTTTTATTATCTTTATAAAAATCTAAAAAAAATTATTCTCCTTTATCCTCTTATTTCATTTAATTCTTATCTTCTTTACCCTCTTATCCGTTTAATTCTTCGACATGTCTTCGTATAACCATTTTGGTTGCTCGTGGTGTGGAGGTCCGTTTAATGGTGGAAACTGTCCGGGCTGTAGCAGTGTAGGATCTGGAAATAAGTTTGTCTATGACCCAAATCCTTATTCTTATAATGAAGCACCCAACTTCTTCAACCAACCTCCACAGCACCAATACGAGACATACTCGCGTGAGTTGTGTGGAGATAGTCCTCACTATGGATTTGATTATCAAACACGGCCCTCGCTTGTCTATGAGCAGGACCCGTGTAACAATCAAATCTTTAGTAATGACCAATCTCTAAATTATTCTCCGAGTCAGCCACAACAGTTCGACTATTATGAGGTTTGTGTAGATCCGCATTATAGTTCTAATTGTCAAACTAGGAACCCGTTTGTCTATGAGACTAATCCTTGTAAAAATTATGACTTTCCTTATTATGACCAACCTTCAAAGTTCACACCCCCTCAGCCACCCCCTCTAAGCGAGATAACTCGAGCATATTTGATTACATATATGATCGAATCTGATGTACGATTCAACAAAACTCAAGAACAGTTCAACATAATTCTAGAACAGCTTAACATGGATGTTGAAAATAACTTAAACCATCTTCAGGAGATGATGAACATTATAAATTCTAATCAAGATCCTCCCGTTGACTTATATCATCTTGAGGGGAGTGACAAGGGAGATAATAAGATCGATTCACTCACCAAGGAACCTTTTGATACCCTCTTAATGGGGGATGAGGTTTGATGACATCAAATAACGTCACTTTATTATATCATTTATCCCATCTATTTTGCCCACTTTTATATAATTATTGCATTATTTGGTACTTAATTGCTTTAAAGTTAATAAATACAGTAATTCCGGAGTATTTTGTGAAGACACGCTAAAAGGCGCATAATTTGGAGCTAAAACGAAGACATTTGAATATTTGTAAATGTTTACCAATACGCCTTATCCAACTAAAGAGATACGGTGTATCTGCGCCAAGACTTCACAAGAAAACGCGTTTGACCAATTTCCAATACGGCGTATTCACTCTGTCTACATACACCGTATCCATGAAGATAACTATTCGAAGATACAGTAAATCAAGTAAATTGGGAATGATATCAAAGATTTATTACGAACGTAGCGCGCACTCCAAGGAATCCAGCCCAATACGCTGTATCTACCTATTTGGATATGGCATATCGAGTATTTTTCAGCAATTATAAATAGAAGACTCAAAAATGAGTTTTCAGTTTGCAATATCATATTCTTTATACCATACTCATCAGAGACTAATTTTAGAAGAGAAGATCAGCCATAAAGGTCAAGCATTGATCACGAATCTATAGAAGACATCATGTAGTTCTTACTCTTTTAATCGTTCAATTTTCAATTGTTTGATTACGCTTGTATAATTACAATGGTTGTGGGCTAATACCCTCGACGTATATCATGTAAGGTATGTACAAACAAACAGTAAACTTGTAGGATGATCAAAGAAATAAGTTTTTGTCTTAAACATTACATTTTTATAAATGTAACAAAACAATTTCTCAAAAATTAATTAGACAAATTATTTTTGAATTATAAAGAAATGTTTTATGTGGTAACTATTTCAAATTTCAATATGGTATTTTCCCCCCTAAAACATTTCAAAATTTCACCAGATTTGACCTTCACCACAAAAAGACAAAAACAAGAGTGTCTGTCGGGGCGGCCCCTTAAATATGTCCGACAACCCCCTTAAACTCGACGACCCCCTAATATATCTAGGATCGCCGTTTCCTGACAGGTAGTTTTTCAGCTCCTATAAATAGTGGGTCACCTCCAACTATTTTCATTACCCTTTTGCACGATTTTCTTTCAATTCTTTATCTCTCTAAATCTCACTAAATCTCTCTAAATCTTTGATCATTCAACTTGGTTAATCTTGTTTAAATGTGATCAAATCTTCTATCCTTTCCTCCTTTCCTCAAGTGCAAGAGAAGAACTTCGGTCATCTTCAAGATCAGAAGTTATGTAGTCTAGTTAGTCTATTTGTAACATTTGTTACATATAGATCGAGTCAATGTCTTCCAATATTTAGTAGTGTGTAGATCCAAATGATGTGTATATTTGAATGGGTTGATTATGGGTTGGTTAGTATTTTAGGCCTTAAAATACATTGGTGAAGTGGTAGATTGGTTCTAGCTAAGATTAGGACTCGACATTTAGCTTAGTGCCGGAAAATAATGTAAGTGACGCGGTTTATGTGTTTAGGCTATAAAACACAAGGTTTGTTATGTTGGGCCATAAAACATAACGGGTTTGGTTGTACCCGAAGAAGAACTCGATATCTAGCTTAGTGTCGGAAAATAATATAAGCATTAGTATAAGGTTTTCTCCACCGAAAGGGAGCTTCTTGATCAGTGAAGTAACTCTCGAGTTGGATACTCGAGGAGTAGAGTAGGGTGAAGAGGAGCTTCATGACCGAACTATTATAAATCATCGTGTCGGTTTGCATTTTCTTTTACTTTTCTCTTTACTTATGTCTTTACATTTATCGCTGTACTTTTACACTTGCATTGTGCTTATGATTGTGTGCATTGTTGTGTATGTTGTGTTAGTCATGGTTTTGTTGCTTACATTATTTTCGACACTAAGCTAGATGTCGAGTCCTTCTTCGGTCTACAACAAACCCGTTATATTTATGGCCCTAACATAACAAACTTGTGTTTTTTGCCTATACACATCAACCGCGTCGCATGATTTTCGACAATAAGCTAGATGTCGATTAGTCCTAAATCTTAGCTCGAAACCAATTCCACTACGCTAATGTATTTTAAGGCCCAAAATACTGACCAACCCATAATAAACCCATCAAATTTCCATTTTTGGATCTACACACTACATAAAGATTGAAGACATGGACTCGATCTATATGTAAACAAATTCGTTACTAAATAGACTACTAAACTACAAAATTCGGATCTTGAAGATGACCGAAGTTCTTCTCTTGCACTTGAGGGAAGAAGGAAAGAGTAGAAGATTGGATCACATTTAAACAAGATTAAACAAGTTAAATGATCAAATATTTAGAGAGATTTAGTGAGATCTAGAGAGAGAAAGAACTAAAACAAATTCGTGCAAAAAGGTTATGAAAATAGTTAGAGGTGACCCACTATTTATAGTAGCTAAAAAATAACCTTTCAGGAAACGGCGGTCCCAGATATATTAAGGGCCGCCGGGGGGACCGCCGTATTTAAGGAGGCCGCCCCGACAAACGCTCCTGTTTTTGTCTTCTTGTGATGACAAACTTGTTTGGTGAAAGTGACACTTGTTTTGGGGGAAAAATAACCAGATTTGAATTTTGAAATAATTACCACATTAAACATTTCTTTATAATTCAAAAATAATTTATTTAATTGATTTTTGAAAATTTGTTTTGTCACATTTATACGAATGTGAAGTTTTAAGACAAAAACTTATTTCTTTGATCATCCTACAAGTTTAATGTTTGTTTGTACATACCTTATGTGATTTACGTCGGGTGCAAACAAACATCGGTGTTGATGCAGATTTGAGACGTCGAGAGATGTTAATGTATGTATGCATTGATGATTTGTAATTACGAGTAACTAACGTACTTTACATTACGTATTACAAGTCACATGTTTGTCATCAACAAAACATAAAGAGATCGTATAGATTAAATATCATAATATTTGCACTAGCAATCTCCCTCTTTTTGATGATGACAAAATATATAAACTATAGCACATGGTAAAGTTTAAAAGTTACTCGTTTACACTCCCTTCTCCCCCTTTTGTTGAAGCAAAAAGGTATAATGTGGATTATGGTTGGAGCATATAGGTTGGATGTTTGAGAAGAAGACATGAGAAGAGGGTACGTGCTCCGAGTATATAGGTTTGAATTATGAGGAGAAGATATGAGAAATAAAGGTGAAGGTGATTGTGTGTTCCTTGGATAGTTTAAAAAAGGTCATGAGAGATGAGAAGTAGACAAGAGAAGCAGGTAGGTACTTTGAGTGTATAGGATGAAGGAATGAGGAAAATGTAGATGTTCCAAGTATATTGGTTAGCGGGGAACTAGACATGCACTTCTAGGTTTTATTAATCTAAAGTATGACACTTTGGAAAAGAAGTAGAAACTAGACACAAGTAATCATTATTTTAAAAATAACTTAAATGATGAAATAAAAAAAAGAGACGTATGCTTATGGAGAAAGATTCGACCAACTTTTTAAAAACGAGATGGGACTCGTTTATAATGACGCAAAATTTTGTTATGAGAATGGACTCTTGGATAGTGACGAATGACACTTAATTATCTTAGAAATATATGTCAATAATATATATTATTATATATATATATATATATATATATATATATATATATATATATATATATATATATATACTATAAGAGAATATAAAGAAAAATAAGACAAGGATAGAGTACGATGTGCTCTTGGATGTGATGAAAATGATTTCCATAGGAGCCGAAAATTGGGATAAGGATGAGCGATACTTAAAGAAGGAACGGTGTTGACGAGATGTTGATAGAAAAGATTGTATATTCAATTGCACTAAAACAATGATGTGCCATAATGATCCTATTCAAGACAAAGGTGGCATGATTGAGAATTTAAAGGTAGGTTTGGTGTTTTGTTGGGTTGAAATGTTAAGGACAAGAGATGTGAAATGATGGGTGGTAGTTATTCAGGTGGAATACTAATGAAAGACTCAATTTAAAGTGGTGACTCAATAAACACTTGAAGATTTAATATAACTTCTTCTATGTTCTTACTTTCTAGAAAGTGGAAGTTTTGTGAAAGGAGTGTCTTTGCTTTCCGCACATTACTTAAAATATTTTTAGATGAAATAATTAAGTGTGTCAATGGGATATAAGGAGGATTTTAAAGTAACAAGGACTATTATTATATGAAGAGAAGAAACGTATAGAAGTGAGAAGAAACGTTAGAGATGAAGAGACTCATTAGAAGTGAAAAATGGAACGTTTTAGAACGTGAGGCAGAAATTTTAGCAAGTTTGAAAGACTATCAGAAGTGAAACGACTACTAGAAGAGAGAAGAGACGTTTAGGAGTGAGAAGAATCGTCTATGAATTTGAGACAAGACGTATGCGAGATGTGAGGACCATTTTGTCTATGAATTTGTGAAGTGATGGATTGTAAGTCAATCATTGCACAACCCCCCAAACAACCCACACCCAACCAACAAAAATTAAGGAATGTGTTTGATAATAAGACGCATTTCGTTATGAAATTCACTTGACTCTTGAAAACATAAGCAATGATGCTTATGAGCGTTGGGATATGAGGATGACCCATTGATCTATAGAGAGATATTGGGTATAGGTTTGGGTGTGGAGTAGACGTCAACTCGTAGCAGAAGAGAGGAAGTGTCAGGTTATGAAATTAAAAAAAATGAATGGTATTACAAGCTGCTGCCGACAGTCCCAGATATATCTGGGGGCCGCCATAATAGATCTGGGGGCCGCCGTACCGCCAACAGGAGGGATGTTTAGGAAATTGATGAATTTTTCGAAAAGAGTGACATTTTAATTTGCATTTCGCTAATTAAAAATACTTAAAGTACTTCGGATGAAGTAGTTAAGTTGTCACGACACGAAATGGAACACGAACTAGAATCGAAACTAAAAGAAAAGAAGAGAACGATTTATGGAATGTGTTCCATCATTCATAAACCTTGACGAAGATAATTTAACGACTCACGCTTGAGGGGTAAAGAAAGAATGTCGGAGATGTTATCTTCAGACACAACCTTTTCGATGGAGATGTTTCCTTTTGGACATTGTCCTGAAAGAAATGGTACATATCTTCGGTGTGTTTCGTACGCGAAAAAATAAAATAATAATAATAATAATAAATAAGAAAACAAACGAAGATAGAGACGACGAGCTTGACAATGTCAAGACGGATGGTTGTTAGCGTACGATTAAATATACTCAAATAAGTTATGTAGATCTTCCTGAGCATTGTTGAATATTCATAGAACACATCACACCGGAGGTATACGGTTTGTCTTAAGGTGGTAGCGGAAATAGTAGAGGAAAGAGATTAGCCATCTCTATGGTTGAAGAGGCTTGGTTGAGTGAGAAGGAAGAGGTGTGATCGAAAGATAAAGAGTGTTTTCATCAAAGAGAAAGAATGTTTTCGTCGAAGAGAAAGAATATTTCGTTAAAGAGAGAATGCTTTCATCGAATAGAAAGAATGTTTTCGTCGAATAGAAAGAAGAGCATTTTAACTTATGTTGTTAAAAGGATTGAATAGGGATTTTCAGATATGACTTTTAATGTTTATGATCGCAAGTTAAAGATACTTGAATATTTTGGATGAAATATTTAAGTTGTCAAACCTACTAGTTGGAGTGTTAGATTTGTATCTAACTTTTTCTTGACGAAAGAGTGGATTATTCGGAAGAAAGCAAGATGATGATTAAGAGAATGTGTGAGCGAAGACTCTAGGAGATATAAAACCGTTTTATGACTCTTTTGACTTTTAAATTTGTGAAACGGACGCGGAAGAGAAAAATATTCTACGTGTGAGAAGGGTAATATACTTAAGATGCTTTAAGATATATAGATTTAAGCATGTAAGTTTATCTAAGCATGCATCAACACAATAATCAACAAGATTAATGTGTAAGACTATATGACATTTAAATATAAATTGTCATACATTAAACTAACATACTGTATGTGCAAAATTAACTGTATAGTCATGTATATGAGGCATTCAAAAAATGTGTAATTTAATATGCAATCATCATGTAAACACATGTATAGCATTAGCACTTGGGAGCATGTGTTATTTAGATATAACTAAGAGATATTTTATTCTAAATGCTAGAAAATAAAAAGGCAAAATGCTTTTACAATCAGACATGCATTCAATAGTTTAAGCAACTAAAATTGAGCATTAAGATGAACATAATTGCATATAATTGAATTTAAATGAGAGCACGTTATCATTCATGAATACATCAAAGCACATATGTGAGATGTCAAGTAGTCTAGATTGACTAAGAAGGAAAACCTAATGTCTACGTGCTTACGTGTGCTAATACTAATGAAGCTCTATCAATGTAGACTATCATTAGGCATATTTAGGAAGAGCCATTTAATCAAATTAGAGAATGAATATGAGACTATCACTAGTGGTGCTTAATTCAGGCTAAACACGACCATTTTTACGGGTTATACCACGAACCCAACTTCACTCTTGGAAGCAATTCAACCGTTAGGTCAAATTGAATTTCTAGTGCAATAGATTCTCTAGTAGTCATTATCCTTGTTAGATCAAACAGACATTCCTATATTTGCCTAATGAAGTGTAGCAAAGATAAAATTTGTATTGTCTTTTCATACAAGGCCTACTATGACTCAACTAACGTACTTTAATTTCGGTTCACATAATCCTAATCAAGATGTGTGGAATTCTAAGGTTGAATGAGAGAGCAAGCAAGTTGTTGTAGCTATAAGAAAGAATGAGTCATCTAGGACCTAGGAGTATGCTTAAAAGTGACAATGTGTAATGCTTTATATTGAGGGTGTTCAAAGAATGCACATTTGCATGTCTTTTATGAAAGAAATCCAATTAAGGTTATTTACCTCAATAGATCTTGTGTTTGTTTCTTTGTAGAAATAATGATGATTAACTAAAGTTTAGTTACATCTATGTTAGACTTTTAAGCAAGAGATTTGACAAGAGGAAGATGTTTAAATCTAATGCCATAGGGCGGATCTACCTAAACCGAAGATGAATTTAGGATGAAAGGTCCATCGATCCGTGGAGGTGCCAAATTTGGGCAAGGATCATTTTTCCATTATTTGGGAGATGGTGTTGATATTAGGTTATTAAGAGAAACTTATATAAGTTATAAGGGTTCTCGGTTTAAGTTTTCAGAAATGACATCCAAGTCTTGCTTATCAAGTTGGAGTACTTATGAGTTTCCTGATGGAAATTCATAAGTCGTCAATCCTACTTGGAGTGGATGTTTTTAAGTTTAGATCGTATAATTTGGACTATAGCTAATAACACAACATTTGACACTTTAGACTCAATGAAACATTCTTCATTGCAAGTGTGAATTTGCAATTCTGATGACAAATTCTTGTTGTCTTGGCAATCGACTTAGTGATTTCATGTATAACGAAATCGAGGAGGGTTAAACCCCCCATCTAGACAGAGGAAAATATCTTTATGGTCATTTGATTGATATTTATGTGAATTAGATAAATCCTATCTCTGATTTCTGTTCATATTCAATATGCTGTATTGGATGAATAATGAGATTGATTATCGTTTGAATAATAATCATCGTCATATTCAAATACCCTTACGAATTACTATTGAAAGAAAGCACAAAAATGGTTTGTGGAATATGTTCAATTCTTCCTAATTCTAACCTTAGATGGTTAAAGGGTTCTCATTTGGTGAAGAAGAAATATTATGCTTATTTGATAAAGTAAGAGAGAGTTTTGATCGGCGAAAATAGTTGAGTTTTTGAAGTGTGCTTTGGAATGTTTTGAAAAAGTACATATGTTGTGCGTTTGCTCATGTTTGGCTTTTCGAAGATGACGACTTTACCAATTGCATTGCAAGGTAAATTACTTGAATATTTTAGACAAGACATTCAAGTCGTCAATCCTACTTTATTGTGTATTTTATGCATATATTTGCCAAATATTGGAACACAACTTATTGGACAAAGCTCGACTCAATATGACATCATCTACACAAGTGGTGTTATGAGGATGCATACTCTTATCGTTCTTGGATTGAGGATGTCGTTATTTTTAATTATCAAGTGAGTTGATTGAGTATGTAGGTTTAAGATAATATCTCTTGTTATATTTTGATATAATCTTAAAGCTAGACAAATAAGAATTCGATTTCTTGTCCATACTCGAAAACTTGTCATTTTAGATTCGATTAATTTATTTAAATCATAGTTTGAACAATGAGTTGATATATATTCAAAATCTTTCTTAACCCACACAAACACTCTTTTAAAAGAAGACAAATAAATATTTTCATAGTGTGTTTCATTAATCCTAAGACTAGTTGTAAGTGTAAGGTTGATGAATAATGACAAGTTAATTTCTTACTTCAGGATTGTCATATGTTTTGCTTGTGCGAAAAACTATTTGTTGTTATGCATAGTTTTTGACATTTTATTAGTGTATGAATGATTTTTCTAACCATTTTAATACAACACACATCTTTTGTAAAATACTATATGTTTATAAAAAGAATATAATTATGTGTGTATGTGTTAGAACAATGCAAGCACAAGCAAAGTTTAACAAAAAAATACAATTTCTTTTACTTAAATACTAATGTATTAATATGATATTTTCTTTTGTTTAACCAACCCAAGGTCAAACAAAGCAAGACGATGAAAAGATTTAGACATCTTGTTGGAAGAGAGTTAATGTGTTGGAAATATTTTTGTGACGGATTTTAACATATGATCTTAGGACATTATTTTTTCACACACTTAACAAACTATTTAACTCTTGTTTCTATATTGGGTTAATACACTTCAAAATATTCATTTTTATTTTTTTTTTTGTATCTTTTTTAACAAGATGTTTATGTAACACTTGTAAATATAGTGATCTATGCCTATATGCAATTCACAAACAATTTTGCAACTTAACGCAAGAAATCTAGCGTAATTCCTATTATGTATAATACGGAAAACTAGTAACATACAAATAACATACATGGCACATGTGTTTAGATATATAATTAGCTCAATTACAAATAATAATGATTACTTATTAATATCTATTAACCAAGTTGAAACAAAAAAGGTAAACACACATCATCATTAGCATACACATTGGTATTGTAGTCGTTTTGTGTGTATGTAGATATAACGTTGTTACTTAGCTTGATTTTATTGAAAACATTAAATAGTTTCCTCACCATTTTAAAAATTAATCAAGATCAATTTTCAAGGATAAGTTGACTAGAAATGCTCGACTTGAAAGAAAAGGTAAACTATAAGTTTTACGTCAAACCGAAACATATAGTTTTGACCACTATGTAGTATTTTGCATTTTTAACTGACTTAAGTTTAGAATAAAGACTTGGAAGTATTTTTAAATGAAACTAGACTCAATTATCTTTAAAATGGCGGGTGACACGACTTCTACGGACTTACGGTTGATTTTATATGATTTTTCGAAGTTTGTCAAAAACTGACAAAACAGACAGGCGACCCCCATAAAGGTGACGACCCCCCGATATATTTGGGGGCCGCCCGAACATTTATGGGACCGCCACCAGTGACCCCAAAAACACGTTTTTTTTGTTTCAATATTAATTTTGTAATTAACTGCCAGAAACATAGGATTTTAAAAAGTTTTCTCCAGAACATAAATGTCGATGTTTTAGACCTTCATTTCTTCTCTTACGACTTAGACAATACATAATGTTGGACACTTCCAAGTTCTTTTGTGAAAAATTTCCTTCAAGCTAGTATACAAAGTATATTAAATAACAAAACTAGTACGAATCAAACAACAAACTCTTTCTGATTTTGTCACCTTTATGGTAATTTGATAATGGCTCGTACTCTATTTTAAAAACCATTTGTTTTGAAAACTAGAGCGATGTGGCTCTGATACCAATTGTAGAAACCGTAAAGGGGAGGGGGTGGGGTGAATACGTTTCCTTTTAAAAACTTTGAATCTTTTGTATTCAATTTTTATAATACTTATCTGCCGGCGGTCCCTAAATATATGGGGGCCGCCTTAGTATTTACAGGGGGCTACCCTATTTAATTGGGGACCGCCTCTCCAGAAGAAGTTTTTGGACTATAGATATTTGTATCAAATCACCAATCAAGTTTGACGCAATATGAGAAGTGTCGATAATGGATTTACAATAACTAGCGCATATTCTACCAATATATCCACACTCACAATGTTTACTACAAAGAGCTACACACCATGACTAACAACAACATAGACAACAATTCCGCACAATCATAAGCACAATGCGAGTGGTCATAGTAAAGCTATAAATGTAAAGTACATACAGTAAAGAGAAAGGTAAAAGAAAACAGCAAAAACGACTCGATGATTTTATTGTGGTTCGGTTCCGAAGTCCTCTTCGCCCTACTCTACTCCCCGAGTATCCAACTCGAGAGTTACTTCACTAATCAACAAGCTCCTTTCGGCGGAGAAAACCTTATACCAATGCTTACATTATTTTCCGACACTAAGATAGATGTCGAGTCTTTTTTCGGGTACAACCAAACCCGTTATCTTTTATGGCCCAACATATATAAACTTGTTGTTTTATGGCCTCTAATCACATAAACCGCGTGTTACATTATTTTTTGACATTAAGCTTAGATGTCGAGTCCCTAGATCTTAGCTAGGAACCAATCTACCATACGACTAATTATTTTAAGGCCTAAAATACTAACCAACCCATAATTAACCCATCCAATATATACATCATTTGGATCTACACACTACTAAAGATTGGAAGACATGGACTCGATCTATATGTAACAAATGTTACAAATGAACTAACTAGACTACCATTACTTCGGATCTTGGAAGAATGATCGAAGTTCTTATCTTGCACTTTGAGGGGAAGAGGAAAGGAGTAGAAGATTCGGATCCACATTATAACAACGATTAAACAAGTTAAATGATCAAAAATTTAGTGAGATCTAGAGAGAGAAAGAACTGAGAGAAATTTGTGCAAAATGGTTATAAAAATAGTTAGAGGTGACCCCCTATTAATAGGAGCTGAAAAACAGCCTGTCAGGAAACGGCGGTCCCAGATATATTAGGGGCCGCTGGGGAGGGACCGCCGTATTTAAGGAGGTCGCCCCGACAAATGCTCCTATTTTTGTCTTCTTGTGGTGACAAACTTGTCTGGTGAAAGTGACACTTGTTTTGGAGGGAAAATAACCAGATTTGAATTTTGAAATAATTATCACATTAAACAATTCTTTATAATTCAAAAATAATTTATTTAATTGATTTTTGAAAAATTGTTTTGTCACATTTATAAGAATGTGAAGTTTTAAGACAAAAACTTATTTCTTTGATCATCCTACAAGTTTAATGTTTGTTTGTTCAGACCTTATGTGAATTACGTAGGTGCATACCAAACATCGGTGATGTTGATGCAGATTTGAGACGACGAGAGTTGTTTGATGTATGTAATGCATTGAATGATTTGTGTTACGAGTAACTAGCGTACTTTACATACGTATTATAAAGTCACATGTTTGTCATAACAAAATATAAAAGAGATCGGATAGATTTATTGATCGTAATTTTGCACCTTACACTTCCTCTTTTGTGTTTATTGTGTATTGAATTGGTATTTGTTTCTACCAAACCTATGCTAGTCTCTCAGGCTGAATCCCCCATTTCATTAGACAATGTACATAGCATAGGTTTAACCAGTAAATAGACTAATTAAATACTGATAGAATATAGGATTAAATTTCCACTCTTAGTGTTCGACACCCTACTTACTACGAACTCTATCTTGACCGGGTACACTGCTCGCTAAAGTGTTGTTTTAGGTTTATCGGCTAAATATACATGTAAAACTTGATAATCAAATAATTGACCCTACACGACAGCACATCAGGTTTTTGGCGCCGTTGCCGGGGGGTGAAATAATTAAACCTTTTTCTTATTAGTATTTCTATCCTTTAAATCTTAGTTTAGTTTTGTTTTAGTTTAGTTTAGTGTAGCTTAGATTAATTTGCATATTTGCGTGTTTGTCTTGTGTGTTTAATTTTCTGCATTGTATATTTTTTGCATATTGTGTGTTTGTGTGTTTTATTCAAAGTACGCTGTAAAAAAATTTCAAACCAATACAACGTATTCAAATTATTGGATACGGCGTATATTTTTTTTCCAAACCAATACAGCGTATTCAACTCTATCATCAATACGGCATATTCAGTTTACTGAATACGACTTATTAAGCTATTTGATAGTTTTTTTTCTAGCGAATTTATTACAGGTTAAAATGGACAACCGCAATATTACTATGGAGGAGTATATTAGGCTTGAGGAAGAAAAAGCTCGTAGGCGTGGTAAGGTATATAACTGGGAAACTGCTACGTTTGGTAAGATATGGGATAATGAAGACGTTCACGACCTCAGATCTGTAGAAACTGAATTCCCAGCTATAGTCTTTAACGACACGTTAACATCTGAAGCAACACTCTCGTATGAGCCTACGGTAAGTTCTCTTAATAACAATGAAATTGACTTTAGAATATCGTTTGACGAATCTGACAATGAAGATTACATGGTAATTTATGACAAAAATTCATCTTACTATAAAATAATTTATGTCAACGATTTGAAAACGAATTCAGAAAATGATAATGAAAAATTCAATATGCCTTCATTTCTGTCACCCGAGCCAACGGTCAGTTGTTTTGATGATTTAGACTTCTTTAAAGATTTTGAGAATTGTTGGGATTAAAAGCTTCTTGATGCCGTTTGGAAGTAACTGCTGCTAAGGTTAGAGTTAATACTGCTAGTATAAAAGTTACTACATTTAGTGTAACTTAGTACTGCTAGTATATGATTAGTACTGCTTGAGTAAAGTTACAACTGTTAGCATAAAGTTAGTACTGCAAGTGTAACTTAGTACTGCTGCTGAAGAATGAAGAAAATATTCTAAGTAGTTACTACTGCTTGTACACAGTTAGTGCTGCTAGAGTAAAAGTTAATGTTGCTGGTTACAACTGCTGAAAAGATTACAACTACTAAAAGACTTTCTACTATCAGAAGGATAAAGATGAAGATTGCTTATCAAGATTACTTACCGGATAACTATGACATATTTTTGTAAAAGATACGTATAAGTTATTTGTTTAGAAGATCATGATAACTTAGGAAAATATTATAAGCCTGTTAGGACTCCTTGGTGTATAAAAGGAGGTTCTAGGGTATAGAGTTTAATGTACAAAATTCACACACATTCATACGTTTTGATATATAGCTTCAAGGTTGTAAACCCTAGTACTACACAAAGTACTCGTATTAATAATAATAATAATGGAGCTTTTTAGTGATATCATTGTTTATACAGTTTATTGTTTTATTAATATTCTTCTAAGTATTAAAGAGTATATTCCGCATACTATTTAGTATTCACAAAGTTTCTACCATACTTGTTTTGGATCTATCCAAAGTAACTTAACCTTTACAAGATAAGGAATCAATCTTAAGTTGGGATCAAAAAGTGGTATCAAAGCTTGTGTTCTGAAACTTTGATCTAGAAGAAACTAACAAGAAGAACTCTTTACTCACAAGGAAGAGATGGATTTAGAAACTGCATAAACCACTACGACTGCAAAGTTGCCCATTCTAATACAAATCGGACAGATGAGCAAAGTCTTGTAAAAGAGAGGGTTTGGAAGCCTGCCCAGCTCTACGGAAATAAACCCTCAAGACCAAGTTAAATCGATTCATCTGCTAAAAGCTATTTCTCAGAAGATACATCATATCAGGCATGAGCCATACGTCGTATCGGTCACACAACACAGAAGCCTATTTTCTGAAATAGTCCCTTTTCCAAGACAACTGCAAAACTTCGGCTGTGATGATTAGAGAGAGGCACAAGATGTGAAGATTATAGATACTTATCACTCCTTTCCTCAAAAAGAAAAAGACCCAGGGAGCTTTACTTTACCTTGTTTTATTCATAATATTTGTTTTGATAAAGCTCTTGTTGACCTTGGAGCAAGTTCGTCGAGCGTTTTTTATGCCATTTCTCTACCAGACACCAACCTTGGTCTAGGAATTTTATCTCACACTAGGTTGACCATCAAACTGGCTGACCAAACCATTAAACAACCAAGGGGTATTGCCGAAAATGTGCTAGTAAGGATAGGCAAATTTATTTTTCCTATAGACTTTATCATCTTGGATATACCCAAGGATAATGATGTCCCTTTAATCGTTTTAAGGTTTTATGTATACATCACTTACTCATGCACTATTCTTGTTAACTGCCCATTCCCAGTCGCTTTGATTGTGTCTCTTAAGTAGAGGTGTTAAGAGTTTGAGATCGTTATAGTAGGGTGTACTGGTAGGAAGAAAAACTTGTTTTTAAAAGTGTTAAGCCCGCCACTAGCATAATCAAAAGGGTCTTTGTGATAAAAAGTCTTGATTCAAAAACAAACTTTATCGGAGAGGGTGATGAATCATTCGACCCAATTTATGGTTGCTACATAGAACTAAATGATTTGGATACACCTTTAGAAACTAAAACGGATCAAGATGATTTTGTACCAATTTTTCAAAACCGGTTCTTATAAGATGGAATTTTCTTGTGTAATCGGGTATAAGTATGTTATCACTGACCTCCTCTATTCATTACCCATTAACCTAATGTCTAAAAGTTTTTACTATTACATATTTAGGGACAAGAATAAAGGAAAGAGTCATGTCGGGACTTTGATCGATATACCTGTTTTCGTTGGAAGTTTTTCTATTATTTCAGGTTTTACCATCATTGACGATGATGATATGACAAAAGACGTTGTACTCGGCATGAAATTTTGCAAGAAGTACGCATCATGCTAAAGGATTATGAAGAGATTCGCTCTCGGGAATAATTGCGAGTAAATTATAGAGGATGAATAAAATGAATGAAGAAAATAAAAAGGTCAAACTTAAAGACCGGCTGAAACAAAAGTGCTTCCTGGGATACAACCCGGTCATTTCAATTGTTTGTCGCATTTAAATTGTTTGAATCTTACTTATCCTGCACGAGTTGTCTTCCCAGACTTACATAGGCGTATCGAAACCCCTATGGACTTACGGGTATGTATGTCTGGATGGTATCAGTTTTAGAGAGAGAGCTTTAAGTTTATGTTGGGTGAGTGTGTTTTGTATGTGTTTATGTTCGGTGTGTGTGTGTAATTACATTTTACAGGACAATATGGCGTTCCTAGGGTTTGAATTTTATTACATCATTGCAATATTATATCTAGTGGTTAGTGGTTTAGAGTTTTTGGTATAAGTTTTAGTTGGTTAGGGGTTCGGGTTTTTGTATTAGATTTAAAGTTTATGTATAATCAATTATGATTTATACTTAGTGGTTCAGGGGGTTTAGGGTTGATCGGCGTTATTGACCCTGTTACAGTTGTGTAGAGTTAATTGTTTCTTGTTACATTGCAGCGAGATAGAATTTGCACTAGTCTTCTATCCTCTACAGGAACCCTTACTTAAAAAAATATGATATGGTATATGATATAGAATACTAGTGTGTTGAACTTATCCGGGCATTCTGAAGCCCTAGTCAACACACTTTTTGCTCAAGAACTCATCATGGAGAATTATCACAAGCAAAACATCAGGGATTTTTCCGTTCTAATTCTATTTTCCATTATTATTTAATTGTTTATCTATACAACGAGGACGTTGTATAATTTAAGTGGGAGGATGGAGAATTAGAACGTACTTGTCTTTTTTTACAAAATAAGATGCAAAGTGCTTAAAAATGGTCAAAATTTAAATTTTTTTCAGCATGACATTTGTAAAAATCACTAGTTACATTACCTAGTGCACTATAACCCTTGATACATATTGTGAGAATTAAGTCTATTATGTTTCCAACTATCTACTAAATTCCACAAATTTATGAGTATGCCGGTGATGTAGTGGACTTTAGAACTTGTCTTGGTATATCACTCGAGACCGCCATGATTAGTACTATGGATTTAGATGGAAGAACATGTTCAACTGAAAAATTTCTAGGATTAAACCAAATAGCCTACATGTCATAAAAATAACTAACTTCACTGGTTAGTTAGCTCTTGTGTAACCCTTGATTACTTTTATTTTTAGAGTAAAATCCCCTAGAACAACCTGTTGAGCCATTCTTTTCTTTTTGTACACCATATTATATGTTTCGTTACACCTTTACACCTTAGCCTACCGTGTAGATTAAGCTTATTTCTCTATGTTGCTAGTTGCTTTCGTGTAAAGTCTTGTATTTCCTGTGTCAAAGTGAAATTTTTTATCTCTGTAACGGTCGGGAAATTGCACAATGCAATGGGAAAATATGTAGCTCGTAAGTTTTGCTACTTTTCGCAATTATAAATTATGTCTGATGAAGAAGTACTACTAGGAAAAGATTATCCGAATAAATTATGAAAGTGAAGATGGTGGAATCAAACCGAGGTTTATTATGCATTATGAAAAAAAAGAGAATGAAGAAAAATAGTCATTTCAAAAAGAAGTTTATACTGAAGGAATCACTTAGAAGGATCGATTATTTGTTGATACATTATAGAAATCAACGATGTTAAGTTTTGTAAAAGGTGGCCGATATCACCACTTGTGTAAAAGTATGTAAAGAGCGGGATGTATGGGAAGTTGGCCGTTATGGGAACGTCAGCTTTGGTTGTCTGTGTCATTTCTGTGATCGAGGCATCTGCCTATATGTTCGAGTCTTTGACATGAAATGGTTGGGGGAAAGTTACTAGTAACCGTACCTTATTTGTTAGCTTAATCTATTTGTTTTGTGAATTTTACTTAACACCCATTTTACTTCCCTTTCCTAGCAACTAACCTTAGTGTCTACTCGAACGAGGACTTGTTCGAGCATGCATGTCTTTGAATCGTTCCACGGCCATGTATGCATGTCTCAGCTGCCTTGTTGGATGACAACTTTCGGTGAAAGTTAGAAGCTCCCTACCCTATATCATTCTTCATCCTAACCGCTGGTTAAACACAAACAGGGATGTGTTCGGATTGTATATGTCTATTCCGTCGTTACGGCCGTGTATGTACGATACAACTGCCTTGTTGGTGTGGTACTTATGGTGAAAGACTGTTGAGTGTACCACTTAAATGTTGCACCCTAAATTAGTTGAGTGATTTGAGTGTTTTCATTCCCATATTTCGTAAGAAGCTTGGTTATGTACAGGTGATTAGGACAAAACGATGCTTAAACGGAAAATCCTCAACTTCGGTTGAAACACATTTTCATAAACTGAAACTTTTTCAAAAGACTACTGAGGACAAGTTGGATTCAGTGGTGGATATTTGATGACTTCAAATAAACATACTATATTATATATTTAATCCATCTATTTTGCCCACTTTTATATAATTATTGCATTATTTGGTACTTAATTTCTTTAAAGTTGACAAATGCAGTAATTCAAGAGTGTTTTGTGAAGATATGCTAAAAGGCGCATAATTTGGAGCTAAAACGATCATATTTGAAGATTGCTGAATTTTCACCAATACGCCGTATCCAACTAAACAGATACGGCGTATCTGCACCAAGACTTCACAAGAAAACGCGTTTGACCAATTCCCAATACGGTGTTCATGCTGTCTACATACGCGTATCCACTGAAGATTACTATTCGATGATTACAGTAAATCAAGTAAATTGGGAATGATATCAAAGATTTATTACGAACATAGCGCGCACTCCAAGGAATCCAGCCCAATACGCCGTATCGACCTTGTTAGATACGGCGTATCAAGTCTTTTTCAGACACTATAAATAGAAGGCTCAAAATTGAGTTTTCAGTGTGCAATATCATATTATTTATACCCATTGCTCTCAAGACGGATTTTAGATAGAGAAGATCAGCACAAGGTCAGCATTTGACACGAATCCATAGAAGGAATCGTGTAATTTTTACTCTCTTAATCATGCGATTTTAATTGTTTGATTACGCTTGTATAATTACCATGGTTGTGGGCTAATACCCTAAAGTATTAGCTATCTTAATGAAAGTTCAATGTTTGGTTTGTTTTAAAATCGATTTCTTAATTTATTGTTGATTGTTTAATTATGTTTATCACCTCATACTTATTTATCTGTTTGAATATGTGACCTATCATTTAACTGGATTCAGTGATACAGACCAAGTAATCTAGATATTAGGATCGTCTCATAATCGTGTTAGTATTACTGGACCAATAAGGATTCATCAAATAAGGTTCTTCTTTGTCTTTTTGATTATGAGCTTAGTTAGCGGTAGTTGACATGTGGATGTTTTAGCAATCATGCTCTTAATTAACTGATTAAGATTGGAATAGTAGACTACCAGTATACAAAACACCGTCAAACAATAAGTGGGTAAAGTCCCGTTGGGCTTGGGTTTTAACAGGATCACCATTGCTTTAATTCTTTAAGATAGATTATAATTAAACTAAAGGATGCTTTATGCGGACGCATTAATTATGACAGGATTAATTGTGTCTAGGTCTTAGGATGATGTCCCGCCTAAGTCTTAAGAATGATATGCCGCTTCGAGATAAGTAAATCATTGCACTAAAACAAACAAACCAGCATTGAACCGGATTTAATATGGCTAATACAATTTTCTATCATTTGGCTTGTACCGCTTTTCTATCTTCTAATCTTCTTCTTTTGTGTTTATTTTGTATTGAATTGGTATTTGTTTCCACCAAACCTGTGCCAGTCTCTTAGGCTGAAAACCCATATATCATTAGACAACATACATAGCATAGGTTGACTAATTAAAATACCGATAGAATATAGGATTAATGCTCCACTCTTAGTGTTTGACACCCTACTTACCGCGAACTCCATCTTGACCGAGTACACTGCTCGTTAAAGTGTTGTTTTAGGTTTGTCGGATAAATATAAATTTAAAACTTGATAATCAAATAATTGACCCTTCACGACAGCACATCAATCTTGAAAACTTTAATGATTAAATTACTGTAGAATACTAGTAATCTTATGATCAAACCAAGAACAAGAGTGAGATGTGGGTTGTGATGTTAGAGATAGAATGGATGGAAAAATGGATGAATTGTATAAAATGGAATATGGGAAAAATGGAACAACCAACCCCTCTCCAAGACTACGAGAGGGATTAAATACATAAGAGATGGCCGACCATAGGCTAGGATGGGCCTCCCATGGGCCTTGGGCTGGACTAGATTACCAATCTAATTATTACATAAACTACGAGCTTAAGATATGACAACTTTGGAAGTGGGACCGACAACTTCTCGTGTTCAACAATCTCCCTAAGGGAGGTCAACTCAATTTACAACTTTAAACCTAGCATACTATGCTTCATCTTTAGTCTTTAGCTCTTACTCTTGACTTTCTCTTGTAAATATGTTGTAGTGATCATTGACTTTGGGATAGGCTTGTTCCTTGAACTTGTATTTGCATTGTGATCTTGATCATCTTGAGATCATCAACCAAGGCAATATCTTTGACATCTTGTATTTGCCATTTTTTGTGAAACTTGCGACTTCTGGACCGCATGGTCATGCTTGCTTGTTTGTTGATATGAAAGCTTTAATGTTGCATCTTTCTTGAAATTCTTTAACTTTAACACTTCGACACTTTGAGAAAGATGTGTGGTATTAGAGTAGCGATGTCTTGAAACATGTACTTGAGATTTCATGATGTCTTTATGTTTTCGGTCTGGTATGAGCATGTGGATATGGATTCTTGTGAGCAGCCCCTATGGAAACAGGACCTCCACCAATTTTTTAAATAGCCTGTATAAAATAGATAGCAATAAAGCGGGGGCAATATGCTTTGTCATTCGCTAGGTTTGGTTTGAGTAACCTGTCAGATCTATGAGGATCGGATTGTGATCAGATAGATTCAATTTTAGAAGAATCTTCTTGACTTGATTTCCAACTGTTAGTATTGGAATCTTTCTAACACATAAGTTATTAGATTCATCGACAAGCATGTTTCATTATCGGAACGTCTCAAAGCAGACGGAACGATAAGAGTGAACCAGTGAGTTAATATCTATGATTGATTTAGAAATTGATTTGAAAATCAAATCGGGTGTACACTTATAGAATTAGTTTTGTGACCACACTTAGAGTGTTAATCATTTCAAAAAATTCATTAAAAACTGTTGATCCATTTCAGAAAAGTTTGATTCTTATAGATCGCACATCGTTTCTTTCCGTTGTTCATTAAGTTTGATTCATAATGAATCGACAAGTTACCTACCATGAGCTTGTTGATGCTTGGCTACAAGCAGATTTCATCTTCATTGAGAATACCTAAGTATCACTCGCATGTTCTGGCAAAATCAAAGAATCTTGCGTAGACTTCTAAATGATATTACTTTGATATTAATTTGTTGAGATAACAAGCTAAGATATGACAAGTGTCCTAATGAGATTAATGGATGATCTCTTTTGGCTCTAGACTCAATAGTGCACTTTTAATTTTAGTGATCGGAGGCTGGAGCAGACTGCCACCTTTTCAATATCAACTAACTCGGAGTGAGAAAGTCGATAGAAATGCGTGTAATCTCTGTGAGAAATGAAACAAGAGTCTTTTGAGAGACCTTGAGTGGCTAGGGAGGGTTGTGCATAGCGTCACTGGGTCCATGACTGTCTTCAATGTCAGACAACACCTGAGTGTTTCTGACAGCATATGTATTGACCCGGTTTCTGCCTAAGTGTATGGAGGGCTTCTTTATTTTCACCCTTTATCCTTACATTTCTTTTTCATTCTTCAACCCCTTCAATGCTTACCAAGACTTCATAACTAACACCTTGTTGGGTTTGTTCCAGTGTTAGCTCCATCTCAGTCGGCATTATTCCCTATTCTCACTTTTTCTCCTTTTTTAATCATACCTAAGGACTTCTACACTAACTAGTGGATATCCCTGGGTAGATCCCTCCGGTTCTGGCTGGATCATGGGATCTGAATACCTAAGCCTAACCGCCTTATAACTTCATAAATTTAAGAACATGGTCGGTCTTTTGGGTATTTCATCACGTATCCTTCCAAAAACAATTGGAAATTTTCAATCAAGTGTTTGTTTAAATATCACATAGATTTACACTTTGAGAGTTTTTCATCATCACTAAAAGCTCCCCCTTAACATGTGCATCGTAATCGTAGAACATGCTAGGTGTGGAGTGCATTGAGTCCATTTTATTTGATCACTTCTGTCAATATACATTAAGTCTAGGTTAATCACATTTTCTCCCCTTATCCAAAATGTTAATCCCTTGATATTTTGGATATCAATTGATTAACCGTTCGGGGACAAAATGATATATGCTCGCAGATTGGAACATGTTATTGCTCCTCTCAACTTGTGTGGGATTATAAGATGGTGCCGAGTAACAATTATTGAAAGAAAAAAAAACTTTTGAATTTTTACTAAGAAATTCTTGAAAAATTTGTAATCGAGCACATCTTATTTTTCACAAAACTCTACACTAGTAATTAACATATTTCAAGATAAAATTATTTACGAGGATTGACCTTTGTAAGATGAGAACAACATATGATAAATCATATGGTCCTTTGAAGTAGCCGTAAGTCACCCCCGTATGGTCTTCCACCAACAAATCTCTCCAAACTCCGCATTATCCTCCTTGACTTTAGCCTTTTGTCAATTGCTGAATTCATAGCTCCTTGCATTTGGCTTTGTCACGTTAGCTCAAAAGTTTTGTGCAGATAACTCCATTCTAATTCCCTTGAGGTGATCTTTATAGAGCAGTCCCGACTCATCGAGAGTACATCGCTGAACTTGTGTTAGTTCGTCAATGAGCATCAATTCTGTTCTTTTGTCTTTGTTCTCGTAGATGAATCCTCTTGGATCGGAGTATGGTGTATAAGCGTCTCGTCTTCAGATTGGATCTGTACGTGTCAGGCTTTGTGAGGTTGAGTTTCTTTTGATAGCTTTCAACACCCAATTGAAGATCTTCCACATGCCTTTGGTGCCAAACACTTTTGTGAACATCTATTATGGAGACATAAATGCAATACGTTCTTCAACGTTGAGATTTGTCACTTTTCCTTGCATGAGAAGAAGCAGCATATCTTCAATGTCTTGGATCCTTAGTCTGTGGAAGTCGCCTTCTTTGAACTTGTAAAGAACGTCGTCATCCCTTCGTACAGTAATCCAGTCAAGATGCTTGTAGTTTTGCCATTCGACTATTTCCACCTTTGTGACAGCAATAATCCGTCTTTTTGAGTAGACGTCACGAGCTGATTCCCTTGTGGTCGCAAATGCATAGAACTGTCTTCGCTTTTTGCCCCAATGTGAGATTCCCCAGAGGGCGAATTTGTCGTATTTGACTATCATTTGACTCCACTGTTGGGTTGGGTACTAATCTTTATCCGTTTGATATGCCCGTGTTTCTGCAGCCATTGGTCTTCGTAAACTGAAGTAGAGTACTTGCGGCTAGAATCAACCAGTAGGTACTCAGGTACGTTATTGATGAAGTGATGAAACGGTATAACATGACGACCTTGAGAATTTGGAACCAACGGTAGTGGCTGTCGCAGATCATGAGGATATTGGCGGCCTTCGGGGTTGATCCAGTCCAATTTTTCGGTTGTGGCTTTGTAGACTTCTTCACAAAAGTATTCAAGTTCAGTCAAACTTTTGCATGTTCCTTTCATCAGCTCAAATGTTGGACTCTAACAATTCGGTGTTAGTGTTTTAACATTTAGCCGGTTCATCACAAAAGCGGAGAAGTCAAATGTAGTGTCGGTTAGTTCATCGAATGACTCTCGAGGGTCTTGTCTTCATGCCAGATTGCTTAGCCAAGGTTGGACAGATTCATGAACGGCAGGAACAGACTTATTCCATGCATGATCAGGAGAAGGTAGTCGTGTAAATCAGTAAGGAAGATGTTGGACCTCTTTTTCTGCTGTTCATATGGACCCGTTTTTCAAACTCTGGTGTGAATGTGCTCAAAGGACATCTGTAGTTTGGCATAGTTTCCTCGCTACCGGAGTAGATGGCGATTTCGTGTGAGTCTTAGTTCCTGTTCTGGTAGTCTTTCCTGCAGTCTTGGTTGTCGTTTCACTTGGAGCACTGGTAGAAGCGGGTTCCTTTCCTAACCTTCTTCTTTTGGACCCCCGGTCTGTTCCAGCGGAGGGTTCTTGATCATCATCTGCACCATCTCTAGGTCTTTTAATTGTGACAGTATCGCCATATGTATCTAACAAGATTTGGTCGGCTTCATATGCCTCAACTAATGCCTTGTATAGCTGTCTCTGAATTTCTGACCTGTTGATAGAGTTGTTAGCTTCCATCTTGTCAATTAGGATCTTTTTCAGCTCTAATTCTGAAAGATTTGCAGCTACAGCGTGAGATGTGTTGGCTTCCTTTGATGATCTCACCAGAACCTCAGACTCGAGTTGATCGGTTACTAACTTCTCGACTTTTGGAATAATCTTGGAGACTTCCTTTTTGACTTGTTCCTTGATGATTTTCTTCATTCCGTCATCAATTGACTCAAGGAATTGTTGATTTGCAGTAGAAGACTCTTCTCGAATTCTCTCATACTTCAATTGGACTGCAACGTCCACTGCTTCCTGCATTTTATTCGCTAGATATTGCTCAACGGTGCTAGGAATAGAGGAGAGCGCTTCAGCATATTGATTGGTTTGCCTGAGTTCGGAGAAGTTGTCTTCTAGTGCTTTCAGTCTATGATCAAAGCCAAACAACGAGGCAAAGTCCGGAAGATTTTGTAGCAAGGAGCTTGTAGTAGTTGCCGGTGTCAAAATTGGTGGTTGTTGTGTTTGAATGACGATAGGATGCGGTGTTGGAGGGCGATTGATTTGTGCAGTGAAGGATGGCTCCATGATGGCTGTAACAGAAGTATCAATGAGAGAAGTGGCTTCAGTATGTTGTCGAAAAATATCATCAACACCAGTATCTTGGTTTGGATTCAGCATGTTGGAGACGAATCCAGATGATACGGACGAACTTTGTTGTTGACCATCAGGATTAACCGGAGTTAGGGTCACATGAGTGTCTTCAACATCTGTCATTACTTTATCTCTTCCATCAAGATCGGTATTGGTATCTTTGACTGCCTCATTTCCTTGATCCTTTTCATCTGTAGCATCTTCATCCGACTTTGCGCCTGCAACATTCGCTCCTTCAACGTCATTGTCACTATCTTCCTCATCTGATGATGAAATACTAGAATCATCTTCATCAGTATCCTTTTCATGTATTATTTCATCATCATGAGTCGTGAGCTTTGGATGTACAAAATCATCACCATCATTATCTGATTCAGTCAATTCTTCATCATCATCATCTTCAGCTTTCTTATCATCGTCATGTGCATCATCATCTTCTTGATCATTCTCATCATCGTCATGGTCATCATCATCTTCTTCTTCCTGGGTAGTCTCATGAACGTCATGTTTCTCTGCATCGTCATCATCTTGATCTTGCTCATCATCTTGATCATCGTCGCTCCAGGAGATTTCATCCTCTGAGTATAATCAGGTGCATCGGAACCCCTGGTGTACACAGTTCCTTCATCTGCACCGAACCTACTAGCATGAGATGCTGTCTGTTTCGTTGACGGGCTGCTTTTTGTAATTATTTTGAGTTGCTCGCCTCAGTCAAATCCGCCTCAGAGTGGTCTCTAAACTCTGCGGTCTTCTGTTTCCTTTTCCAGATTTCTTTCCTTGGGGGCAGTGGGAGTAGGCTTCAGGTTTTGGGCATTGTTTATGTATTAGCTTTCTTCTTGCTTCCTTTTGTTTAGGAGGAAGTGTTCTGAAGCCATTAGCATTATACTTTTATATGGATTCTGACGTTTGCGATGTCCTCGTTGGTTAATGCCACTGGCAAGATAGCCCCGTACAACTGAGTAGCTTCATTCCTTGAGATGACATTGATTGTTGTGAATATTGGGTCATCTCTGGCATAGTGCCAATTGACCTTGTTTCTTCTAGGAATTGAAGGATCTTTTTCCATAACAAAGTTGACGCTAACTGGTGAACGAGGATAGTACTTCGCACTAGCCTTTTCGTGTGTTTTGGTTCTCATCTTGAAAGTGAAAGTCTCCATAGAAGATATGCATAATCAACGTTCTTCTTATTGTACATACTGTAGGTTCCCAAATTTCACACACTTATGATCTTAGAGAGAGAAAGTTAGAGAGAGAGAGAAATGGTTGGGAGAGAACTAGAGAAAAACACACTAAAGAGTGTGTGTCAAATGATTTTTCCAACACCCTCTCCATGTGTGGAGAGGGTTTAAATAGTTCTTACAAAGATGCCCCATAAAACGGGGGTATGGTGTGGCGTACAGTGGGGTTAGAGGACCGGCTCACACTCATAAATTCAATCGATAATTAATAAAACTACGAGTTTGCTAAACATGAAAATACATGGGGGTGACGAAAGTCTTTTTATAACCTAACAATCTCCCCCTAAGGGAGGTCACCCCAGAAAATACAATTTGAATCCTAGCATTCTATGAGTTGATCATGACTCTAGCTCGTAGTCTTTGATTCTTCAAGTGCTATCTTTGTACGGCAAGTAGTGATCTTAGAGCATAGTTCCTTTGACTTGTCTTTGACAGTGATCCTTGAGCATTCTTTGAGATCATCAGCCACAGTAAATCTCTTAATCATCCTTGATGTGAAGTATTCCCTCCATGTGATGTTGTGACCTTCGGACCGGCATGCTCACACTTTTCTGGATCATGATAGCAAGCATCAGAGTAGCGGAAGCTGTGTTGTAGGTCTTTCAGCTATCATGATGTCTTTGATTAGGAATATAAAGTATGAGCATGGGGTTGTGAATTGACATGTCTCTGTCCAGCAGCTGCTACTGTCGAGATTCCTGTAAGTATACATTAGTAATAAACACACAAAAATGTCTTTGTTCACTTTCGTTGAATAAGGTTGCAAGAACCACGGTTCCCTGTTAATCAGTATAAATACTGCCTGTGATCAGGTAGACATCCGAAGAATCTTCTTGACAGGGTTTCGCAGTTGCGCTAGCCATTCTCAAACCGAAGCGTCTCAAATTAGACAAACCACGGAATGAGTGAACCAATAGATTAAAACCTACTGATAAATGAGAAATTGATTTGAAAATCAGTCACGTGTCACTCAGGAAAGAGTTTTTATGACACATCGAAAGTTTTATAATATAAAAATCAATTTTCATCAGAAACACTTTTG
>BQNB010087403.1:0-25071 GCA_026074375.1 Tanacetum coccineum
GTTGCTTATTAACTAACTACACCGGTTTGTTAACCTCCCGTTTAAACCCTTTTTCACTCTCATCTTTAGAGTGATGATCCATTAGAACAACACGGGTTGGAAATTTGCACATTGCAAATGGGAATGTATATTAGTAGTCAAAACTCATGTGATTTTACTATCGTCACAATTATTGGTGAATCCGAAGAACGAAGGAACTATCGAAGAAATTATCCGGAATTATTATGATCGTGAAGATGGTGAAACTACACCAAGACTTGAAGAATAGTTAGCAAAAAAAATCGAAAAAATGAGAAAAAATACAAAAAGAGAGAAAGAAAGTTTGAAGATAATAGTTTCGCAACTACCGAAGGAATTACACGAAGGATCGATTATTCGTTGATACGTCTAAAAAATCAACGATGTAGAGTATTGTACAAAGTGGTAGATATCGCCACTTACGTTGTAGAGTATGTAAAGTTTTGGGATGATTGGGAAGTTGATCGTTACAAGAACGCCAACTTAGATTGTTGTTTTTTATCTATGATCAAGACGTTGTAAATAGTTGTGTCTTAATCATGGTAATAGTCAGGGAAAAGTGTCTAGCAACTTGTATCTTAAGTCTTAATCTATTTGTTTCTTGATTTTTATTTAACAACAATTTACTTCCCTCTCACCTAATGATTAGCCACTGGTTTTACGCGAATGAGGACTTGTTCGAGCATGCATGTCTATTCCGTCATTACGGCCATGTATGCATGTCTTAGCTGCCTCGTTGGTTTACGACTTTTGGTGAAAGTTAGAAGGCTCCTACCCTATATCATTCTTCATCCTAACCGTTGGATAAATTCGAATGAGGATGTGATCGAACACACATGTCTATTCCGTCTTTACGGCCATGTATGTGTGCTTCAGTTGCCTTGTTGGAGTAGTACTTCTGGTGAAAGATTGTAGATTGATCAACCGTATGCCTTTTCATACACAAAACCCATATTTACCTTTATAAACTTGTTAGTCCTTGGCTTTAGTGGTGGAGATGTGTATCCTTGCCAAACTTATGATAGAATACTCATCACGATCGTGCAATTGAGCGAATTAGTTACATGTTACCACATAGATTAGTTGAGTGATTTGAGTGTTTTCATCTTCCTATATCGTGAGGTGTTTGGTTGTGTACTTGTAATAGATCAAATAAGTGATTTAATGAAAAATATCCTTAGGGATACATTTTTACAAACTTCTAAAGGCTACTTGAGGACAAGTAGGATTCAAGTGGGGGGATATTTGATGACATCAAGTTAACGTTTTAATTTTATAGCATCTTTATCCCATAGTTATTAACCCCAATTTGTATAGTTATTGCAAAGAAATATTACTATTCATTTTATATTTGAGAATTACAGTAATTATGGAGTAATTAGTGAAACTAGCAAAAGGCGCGCATCTAGAGTTTAAAGAAGATATTATTAAAGATTAAATAATTTGAAGACCAATACGCCGTAGCCATCAAGGAAGAATACGGCGTATTTGTGCCTGCACTCAACAAAGACCACAAAAGCAATGAAGATCAATAACGCCGTACTATTAGGACTCAATACGCGTAAACAAGATATGGAATCAATATAAATTATAGAAGATATCAAACGAGGTCCCACTCTAGAAATCCCACAATACGCCGTATCCAATACATGGATACACCGTATCCAACCGACTTCTAGACCTTATAAATAGAAAACTCAAAAACGAGTTTTAAGTGTGCTAAATCATATGCAAGTGAATCCCTAAACCACCAAGTCGACTAAGAGACGAATAAAGGAACATAGAAGGTCAGAAAAGAGCCTCAAGATCATAGGAAAACTCTTGTAATCTTCGTGCAACCAAATATGCGTTCGATCGAGGTTTCTTTACTTTAATCATTCATATATCAAACCGTGTGTATTTTTACAATGACTATTGATTGATACCTTTAGGTATCAGCCATGTTTATGAAGATCTAATGTTTGGTTTGTTTATCTCGATTGCTTAATTTACACTGATAGTTGTTTATTGTTTAACAATTTAACTATATCATTACGTGCTTAAGTATGCGACCTATCATTCAACTGGGTCTAGTCCTACATATTTAATGCGTTGCAACTTCGGTGTTGTTTGTGGCTAGCTAAACACCGGAAGCTCCTCCATATTGCAATTTATATATCTAGAATCATAGGATCACAAATATTGACCTATCCTTCCTTGATTAGTAAGCTTAGTTGAGCCATAAGGTGACCTTGGTATCAACGAGTACATTCTTATTCCATTGGTAAGGACTCGGACAGTGGACTACTAGTATATAAATCGTCGTTAAGCAGTAAGTGGGTAAAGTCTCAATGAGCTAGGGTTTAGTAAGAGCACCATTACTTAGATCCTAAGATAGATTATAATCAACAAATGCTTACTTTATGCGAGCATCAATTGTGACAGACTATAAAGGCGAGACTAGGTCTTAGGAAGAAGTACCGCCTAAGTCTAGGAATGATATACCCTTCGAGTAAGACAATCATTGCACTAATAAACAAACCTATGTTATGATACTATCGATTATCATGGGTTGATACGTTTTTCCTTAAATTCTAGTTCTTGACTGCTTCTCTTTCGTTTGTTTGTCTTCTTGTATGTGTTTATTGCTTTACTTGTCATCAAAACCTTAGGTTAGATACATAAAACCGTGCCAGTCTCTCAGGCTGAAACCCCCCTTTTTGCATTAGTTTTAGGTTTAACTTAGATAACTAAAATACTGATAGAATTAGGAATTAACGCTCTCGCTCTCAGTGATCGACACCCTACTTACGAAACTACAATTGATCGGGTACACTGCCCGTTAAAGTGTTATTTTTAGGTATAGTCGGCATAAAATAAATAGTAAAAATTGATACATAAAATACCTACTCACAACAACACATCAATGAACTTATAGTAACATTAGGTCGCACATCTTTCCAATTCAACGACAACATTCTTTCGATTCTTGCTATCCCACTTTGTATTTCATTTAGAGGAATTAAAACCTATAAAAAACAAATGCAACCAATTTTGTCAATCTAAATTTATATACAACTTGCATGTTGTTGGTATCTTTGTCAGGTGAAAAGTAAATAGGTCAAAGTCACACAATGTGTATTCTCTCTTGATAAAGCGAAGCGGGTCAAATGGGTTAAACACAAAAAAACCTTTTAAATCACTTCAGTAACAATGAAACTACTAAATTATATTAAGATTGATATAATTTAACAGTTGTTATTAGTTTGACACACCGGTATCTTAGTCTTTATAGAACAGTGGATAAAAAGTGTTTTGGGTCAACTCAAAGCGTATGAGATAATAAACATTATGACCTATTTTGTAAAGACCATTCACTTTGCCGCCTCGAACCCCTGATATTTTAATTGTTTACTCACATAATTTAATGGAAGTATCTCTATTCACAACAGTCATTACTAACTGAAAAAACCAGGTGTAATCAAAAAGACTACAAATGATGACTGCTTTTTAAAAAAAACAAATATATTGTCAAGCACTTTAAGCTTCTCAGACGGCCCTAGTACTATCCTAGTTGATTTTTTGTACATCTCCAGCCAAATCACAAACCTGCTTATCAAAACTGCTTATGCATATTGCGTCTTTTAGTTAAGTAGTTTACTACATATTAAAAAGTGCTTATTTTTACTCACAAATATTCTCATTAACAGTTTGGATAAGCCATCTCATGGTGTGTTAAGGATTTCACATTTTATTGGCTTATCTACTGATCTTTACAACAAAGACACAGTTTTATCTACTTGGATGGAACTGCTTATCTGCTTAATAAAGAGTATAAGTGCTTATCTGCTTATCTTATCATAATTACAAAAGCATTACCAAATACTTGTTAAAGACTGAGAAAACAACTTATCTTTTGTATACAAATATAATAAGCAGGTAAACACTTCTATTACAAACAATATCGTTTTAGTTACAAATAGATAAAAAACGGCTACTACATACACTTTAGGCATGTATCAATTCAGTTTAGGCTTCACTATTAGATTGTGGCTTATTCCCGTTAAGTAACCAAAAAGGAAAAGTAACATTAACAACAATGTTTACATGTTTTGACTCACTACGAAACCGCTTATTTTGGCCATCTTTACTCTATATAAGCATTTAACCATTGCAGAAAATTACATGTGGTTTGACCATCAACCCTTTATTCTTCTCTTCGAATTTCCTTAATTATTACCAGCAACAACTCATAACCTCCATAACTGAAGAGGGGTAGTTTCAGATTCTAAACAGAACAATAATAGATTAATTTCAAACCTATGCTCGCGCAATTCTTAATCCACTTATTTCTATGAAAGCCCTTTTTATCACCTAAATAAAAAAAAGTCATAATTAGTTTTCCCAGAATCCAAACGCTCAAACACATCATAAAAAGGTATAAAAACCTGAATAATTATATAATAGAAATGCCTCTATTAGCTAACATCAAACATCTGACGATTCTTTTATCAAGAAGGTGACGTGATCTTCAAAATCCCAGAAACCCAAAATCATTACATCTTTTACTACATAAAACCAACAACCAAAAACCTAAACGTCATTGAAGATCATAAAATGCACTCAACATGATTTAGAATTAAACATTTGAAGAACATGGAAATTGTATTACCTTTTGTATCAAACCATTTTCCACATCAAGTCGCGGCAAAACATTTCAAGCATTCCTAAATACTAACATCATGTATAGATACCACTTACAACACATAAAAACTAACACACACATGTTCGAAGTAAAAATATAGGAACTTACATGTAACACTATGATACTTCCACCGTGAGCAAACTGTAAGAAGTGTTTTCAGCAACCCAATATCACCCCTTCGGCCATTGCTGAACAAAAAAAACAAACATTAAACAAACCCAACTATGTAAAAGAAACCCAATTTTTTGACAGAATTGAAAAAATACTATAACAGATCATGTCATTTATCAATGTTATCAATTTAGCAGTTAACATCTTTATGTCACACCCCGCCAAGGCGGAAACGCGAGGCGTAAACAAGAATGGATATCATCACAACACATGGTGTCTATATAGAGAATACTAAATGAAAACTAAAGTAAAGCAAAGACACAAAGTGTCATAACAATACCCAAAACCTAATGGTGTCTTTATTATGAGAAAATGGTCTCGTCAATAAAGTGACAAGCCAAAACATAATACACGGCAATTCATGCAAACGCATTTATTCAAACAGAAGCATAAATAACTCCAAAGCATCCTATATATATGTACACAAACACTTATGCCCTAAAATGCAACTATATGAGGGACCCTTAAGCTATAGTCTAGGCTCAACCACCTAGTTCTCTATAACCACAGGCTCTGATACCAATCTGTCACACCCCGCCAAGGCGGAAACGCGAGGCATAACGAGAATGGATATCATCACAACACAATGGCGTCTATATAGAGAATACTAAAATGCATACAATAAAGTAAAGTATAGACACAAAGTGTCATAACAATACCCATAACTAAGCAAAACATAAAAGGCGTCTTTATTGATGAAAAGGAAGTTCTCGTCAATAAGAGACATGCAACATATATCCATACAATGCTAAACATCCACATATAAACTTCAAGATCATCTTAAGGTCTCTTTCTAGCCACTTCTCACTATCTTAAGAATCCTCATGACTTCACACCTGAAAATGATGCTTAAAATGTCAACACAATGGTTGGTGAGAGTCATAGGTTTAAGACACACAAATCAATCTTTTAAATCCAATTACTGTGATTATCAAAACAATATAGGACAATTATGCAAAATATGAACTTATGCTAACATGCAATCCACATACTGGGTAGGAACGTTACCCCCGGTCCATATGTCACTTACACACCTAAAAGTCTACCAGCTGGAACTTATACTTAGGCCTAGACCAACAATATTGGGTAGGCGTACCCCTCCGATCCTAAATCACTATTATTGAGTAGGCGTACTCCTTGATCCCAAATCAATATTATTGAGTAGGCGTACTCCCCGATCCCAAATCAATAACACTTGACATGTCAATATAGAACATGCAAGTAAACGACATTTAACATGCAACAATAAGTCATATAGCAGTCACATAATGTCCACATGAAAGCAAAACACATAATCACAGCAATTCAAAACATTTACCCATTCTTACATATTTTATTTATACTTAAATATTACTCTTTAAACTTTCTGGTTTTAAGCAGAATTTTACTCTCACTTGCGTGCCCTAAACGCACTACTTAAACACTCCCATAATTCAAACCAAAATTCATCATGCTACATATATGTCCTATGAACCTCTCATAGCTCTCCCAAAGTCACTACCCTTTTATAAATACCCCTTAGAAATTCATTAATTCAAAGTGTTTAAAATTCGTCCAGAATCTGACCTTCTAAAAGTATGGCATTAATTACCCAACTTAGACCTCACTATGACCTTATCCAAAATTCAGAGGTCACACACAATATATGAACTAACTTCCACGTGACTTAGAGCCTCTAACTCAGTGTCTAAGTATTTTTAGAAAAATCAAAACCAAAACAGAAATTCGTCACTGTTTTACACACTGATTTTGTAATGACCATTTGACCCACTTCCCGACCATAAAAACTTATGAGGCCGACTTTTCTAGAAAGTAGACTCTCTGAGGTTATCTCCAGTATGTTGTAAATTATTTATTTGATCTTTTATGACCGAGTTATGCTAGTTACAAAACTGATAAATTTTCTGCAGTAAATTAAACGACTAATTCGGGCGATCTAAACCCTAACCGACTAATCCAATCACGAACACAACCAAACAAATGATCAAACACGATCTATACCTTATAAACTTTCAGAAATATATGTTTAAAACCCTAATCCATCAAGCTTAGATTACATTAATCGAAAACAAAACTAGAATTAACAAAGATCGAATCGTACCTTAAATGAAACCCTAAAACTTTCTTCTTCCTTTTTTTTTCTTTGTTTGCCGAAATCTCAATAGGGGGTTTAGGGGTTTTTAATCTTGTATTTATAGCTTCCCTAGATGTGTTTTAGTTTAAGCCTAATTAGGTATTAGATTATAATTAGGACTTTATTTCTATTTTATATATATTTTTTTTCCTTTTTATTTTCTAAAACTCAGATTTTACTATTCATGCCTAAAAAAAATATTTTTCTTCTCTTTTATTAATTAATTAATTATCTTTATACCTTAAGTTTTATAAAAACCTAAGCTAATTTGTTTATACCATTTTTTTTATAAAATTATTTACTTATTTGGCCAACCTTTTTTGCATAAAGGCAGTTACCTACCCCTTCTAAAAATAACTTTCATTTCCAACTTAATTTAATAAAAACTAATCCAAAAATAAAAATTTTACATTTTCTCAACTAAACTTCTAAAGTCAAAATTTATCTTAAATTACTAACACAAAAATACATATACGTACTTATACTTACACACTTAACACGAAAATGCTCAAATCTCAATAATCATTTCCTTGTCATTAAAAATGAACGAAATGAACTCAACCAATTCAACCATCAATCTAATCTCATTGAGATGATCACACTCAATAGATTGATTACCAATAACTCACATAAACGTACAAAACCACATAAAATCACATAAAATCATATAAACCAAACATTGCAACAGGCACATAAGTCAACACTAACGGTTTGACTAACCTGCTCAAGCCATGGTTGTCACAGTATCCCCATCTTGAGAAAATCTCGTCCGAGATTTAAATCGCCGAGGATAGCCACTATCGACCAACAACTGAAGAACACTAATCTCATTTGACCATGCATTCCCAAGTAAGTTCAGGACACGCATCGAATTCTAACGAAATGTACCAAACTACTACTTACTACGCTTTAAACTCATGACCTCTTGGTCCACAACACAACGTTTCCTTTGACAAAACAAAGAGTCTGTCATCCTAATCTTATCCAACTTTTACAGTCCGAAATCCAACTGCTAGATTTTTGCTTACCCTCATAAGGGTGCAATTAGCAACACAACAACCCCAAACGAAAAGAAAACACCAATCCACATGAGCCTCGCCCGTCCTCGAGGAAATTCCATAGAAACCTTAAGTTGTGTAACAACATGTTTTATATCTTAACCTTGCAAATCATCAAATAAGAAATGTCTTGAAATTAAGATATAAGATGTTACAAAGCTCAACGTATCTAAAGAATCCATTCAATTTCAGGTTTACTCAAACTTTCAGCACCTCCCAGAACAAGTGTGGATACTCAGTTTATAAGACAAAAATTCTCAACCGAACTATAGGCCCAATCCATCCAAGGATCTCAAATGGTCCTACATAACTCGGTTCTAACTTGTCTTTCTTTCCAAACATACTACACCTCTCCAAGGTGAGACCTTTAACCACCCATAACCTACCTGCATTAATTCAAAAGTTTCTCACTACTACCAAGCTAACTCTTTCAACAATTTGATTGCCTCGAGCCTTTCCTGTATTACCAATATCTTGTTGGTTGTTTCTTATACCAAATTCAATCCATTTAACTCAACCTCTCCAGTTACAGCCCATAAAATGGTAACCTACATTCCTTTCCATACCATGCTTCAAATGAAGCATATCTATACTCGGAAGATAATCCCCACCATAGGGAAAAACTCATGTCACATAGTGAGTATTCCAATTACTTTTAAAATTTACCATACTTGTTCTAAGCATAGCTAGACTTAGTTAGTCCATTGACTACACCCAATCGCATCGTATCCACTACTCAAACTTGGTAACTTAGCAATAACATCCTTAGTTATCCTTTTCCACTTCTACTCGGTTAACTCAGGTTGTAGCAACAATCCTGAAGACCCTTGATACTCAACTTCCACTTCCAAATACGCTAAATACTTACTACCACAACTAGCTATATCCTTCTTCATACTCAGCCATCGATTAGTTAACCTAAAACCACACAACATCGTATCCGCTCTAGGATGGATAGAATACTTTATCGTATATACCTCTTCAATAGCCAAGGTCCTTACATCTCTCAAATAGAGGTCTAAACCTTGTCTAACCAATATGAACCACTCTCTATCTCTTTTCACACTTGTTGGTCCAAGCCACGCAACATCTCATGTTGACGCGTTCTTTGCTTTGGACGTCATATCTTATACCACCAACCTCCTTTCTCAATCTTAGCTTAGATCGTCATACGTCAATCCAGAACTCATTCTTAGCTTTGCTCTTTTTTCCTACTCTACGACTCAACAACTACATTTGCCTTTCTTAGATGGTACTTGGCCTCGAAACCGTACTCACTAAATAACTTCATCCATCGAATCTTCCTCATGTTCAATCCTTTTGATTAAAAGTATGTTGGAAACGTTCATAATCCGTATAGATCACTCTCCACGTCTTGTTCACTTAATGCCTTTAGCATTATAAGGCAAAACCTACCACGTTAGTCAAGCAATCCTTCTTAAGAACCTTCAGTTGTCGTGACGTACAAGCAATAACCTTCTCCCTTTTTCCAAGCATGCTTCCAAATCCTTGCTTCATGTATCATAATATACTATGAAATCGTCTGCTCCTTCCGGCAATGCCAAGATCGGCTCATTACCCATTTGATTCCTTCTACATCTAGATAGCTTCCTCTTTGCTTCGCTTCCACATTGTTGGAAAACTTCACGCACATCTTCTCTTCCTTCAGTGACTTCATGATCATCTTTGCGTGCAACTCGTACTCCTCCTTAGACTTTGAGTCAGTTTAAAATATCGTCTGTATTTATACGTTAACTAGCTTGTCTATATACGGCCATGCACACCCGGCTCATTAACTCCATAAAAACCACTGATGCATTGGTTAACCCAAAAGGCATAGCCGTAAACTTCTACGTGTCCATTACGCATCCTAAAAAAAATATTCTTAGCTACGCCATCCTTGTACACCCTCCTTTGGTGACAATCCAAACGAATTTTCTATCTTACTCTTCTTGAGATAATCTATGCACATTCCAAACTACCCACCTTTCTTCCTACCAAGCAATGCAGAAGCTTCCCACAACAAGTTACCATTCGAACCAACCCTCACCCTGCAACTCTTGCAATCGTTCCACACCTCTTGCCTTTCTTAAAAAAAGGTCAAACAACACGAGCCTTCGCAAATCGGCGTCGCTCCTTGTACTATATCCATATGAAATCATATTCTACGACGAGAGGTAAAACCTACTAAATCCTAAGAAACACTTCGAGAAGTTCACATACTATTAAAGTATCACTAAATTTTGACTCATATGCTTTGGTGCTCCTACGAGACCTCGCATCCTCTTTAGTTCGTTTCCTCACGAACCTTAAACACTTTTTAGCTCACTAAGGTATTTTAACTACCTTCTTGTGGCATACCATCCCAGCCTTATGCCTCAACAACCAATTCTCTCATACGACTACATCAACGCTCCCATAACTAAGAAGTACTAAGTAAAACAAGAATTCTCAAATTCTAACTTAAAATCGCTAATAATTCTATTCGCTTCACTACCATCAATCGCACCACTCAGAAGATGTGACCTACCATCAACTCTAGAACCACGCCATGAAAAACAACAAACTTCACATGCACCAACTGGTATGGACCCACAAATCACACAATCCTAAAAGAAGAAACAACCGAATATAAACATCGACATAACGAACGAACCTCAGACCTAACAAACGCATCAATGATGCTAGAAACACCTAATGAATATTGCCACGTACCACGACCCATTAATTAAAAGATTAAGAACTTTGTTTCAAAACCGACTTTTTACCCAAGGAAACTTTTCCTCATAACCTTATACCAATCATTTTAAAACAATAGAATCACCTTAGTTAATAGTGCCAATAATTTGAAGTGTAAAAATAAATTTTAAAAAATAATTTAATTTTAATTATGATTTTATAAAAGAAATCAAAAATGTTAAAACAAATGTTTGCATTTTTAATTTATATAATTTATTTTTAAAAGAAGTTTTTTAACAACCTAAACAAATGATATTTAACTACAACAAAATTACTTTGAAAAGGAATTTAAGACTCGCAACAAAATACATCATGATAGCAAAATAGACTCCCAAAATACCTTAAGATTCCAATACCAAAATGTTAATTTACTTGAAAACGGAACACGCAGAACTCTAGCAAACCAAACAAACCATAAGGACTCATCTATACCAACGGTCTTAGAACCAAACCAAAAAGTATCGTCACCTTAAGACAAAAGAACCAATCAAAAACGTCGAACGGAGAACATAGAGCACTAGTTCTATGATGACAACTAAAAAAAATACCAACACGAGCGTTGGATATCTCAACGAACAACGAGCTAACGAACCAACTTAAGAATCACGATGACAATACCAACAGGTATCCGATGTATCCGCAAACGATAGATGAAAGGGCACCTCACCATCTACTCAACTCGATCCTTTATAATCGCTCAAAGGGTTAAGAGAATAATTCTCTAACCATACAATCATCCTCAATAGGATCTCACATCACATCTACACTACCATCCACATAGCTATCCAACCTTACATCCTTACGTAATACATACAAGGAACAATAATCAATGCAATCAAAGTCACAAGTCCACGTGTGTGACACCTTTATAATTATGTTCGCGACCATAATTATAATTGCACCTTTTGCACACGTATACTTACTTCTAAGACCACACATCTCAATGATAACACACATCTACCACATAGCACTTAATAATAATCCAAATATAACTCAAACATGATAATCCATCTAACGAACCATAAAATCCCAATCGACCAAACGAAAAGAAGCCACAATCCGTGACCCAAAAACAATCCTCATTATAGCAACGCGTCGAGGTAAAAAGAATAACTTAATGGAGGCCTCGCTTGGTTTGACGTTTTCTCTCCCCAAAAGTCACCCAACTCTGCGGGTCCAATGAGGTAAACAATCTCCCAACAATATCCCTTAAGGATAGGGAAGGCACGATTAAAACAATAACAAAGGGGTATAACTATTAGATCCACCATAATGTAAAGTATATATATATTATATTATCTAGTATTAACTTAAAATAGAAAGAATTTCAAACTATTAGGTACGGGAACATACATGTATACTTACCAAACACTTATGCCTTAAAATGCAACTATATGAGTGGACCCTTAAGCTATAGTCTATGGCTCACACCAGTTCTCAAAACCATAGGCTCTGATACCAAACTTTCACCCCCGCCAAGGCGGAAACCGCGAGGCGTAAACAAGAATGGATATCATCCAACACATGTGTGTCTATAAGAAATACTAAAATGCAAACTAAAAGTAAAGCAAAGACACAAAGTAGGCTCTGATACCAATCTGTCACACCCCGCCAAGGCGGAAACGCGAGGCATAACGAGAATGGATATCATCACAACACAATGGCGTCTATATAGAGAATACTAAAATGCATACAATAAAGTAAAGTATAGACACAAAGTGTCATAACAATACCCATAACTAGGCAAAACATAAAAGGCGTCTTTATTGATGAAAAGGAAGTTCTCGTCAATAAGAGACATGCAACATATATCCATACAATGCTAAACATCCACATATAAACTTCAAGATCATCTTAAGGTCTCTTTCTAGCCACTTCTCACTATCTTAAGAATCCTCATGACTTCACACCTGAAAATGATGCTTAAAACGTCAACACAATAGTTGGTGAGAGTCATAGGTTTAAGACACACAAATCAATCTTTTAAATCCAATTACTGTGATTATCAAAACAATATAGGACAATTATGTAAAATATGAACTTATACTAACATGCAATCCACATACTGGGTAGGAACGTTACCCCCGATCCATATGTCACTTACGCACCTAAAAGTCTACCAGCTGGAACTTATACTTAGGCCTGGACCAACAATACTAGGTAGGCGTACCCCTCCGATGGGCGTACTCCCCGATCCTAAATCAATATTATTGAGTAGGCGTACTCCCCGATCCCAAATCAATAACACTTGACATGTTAATATAGAACATGCAAGTAAACCACATTCAACATGCAATAATAAGTCATATAGCAGTCACATAATGTCCACATGAAAGCAAAACACACAATCACAGCAATTCAATATAAAAACATTTAAAAGTGGGACTATGAAACTCACCTGAAGCTTAGCTTCCAAAAAGATCTAACCAAAACTTCACAAAATCTCACGAACAATCTAAATAGTTAAACACATTATTAGCTACCATCAATTAGGCATTCAACCCAATATGATGTAACCTCAACTATGATGGATACCTAGGCTATCTATCATAGTCCTATAATCATTTAAAACATTTACCCATTCTTACATATTTCATTTATACTTAAATGTTACTCTATAAACTTTCTGGTTTTAAGCAGAATTTTACTCTTACGTGCCCTAAACGCACTACTTAAACACTCCCATAATTCAAACCAAAATTCACCATGCTACATATATGTCCTATGAACCTCTCATAGCTCTCCCAAAGTCACTACCCTTTTATAAATACCCCTTAGAAATTCATTAATCCAAAGTGTTTAAAATTCGTACAGAATATGACCTTCTAAAAGTATGGCATTAATTACCCAACTTAGACCTTACTATGACCTTAGACAAAATTCAGAGGTCACACACAATATATGAACTAACTTCCGCGTGACTTAGAGCCAATAACTCAGTGTCTAAGTATTTTTAGAAAAATCAAAACAAAAACTGAAATTCGTCACTGTTTTACACACTGATTTTGTAATGACCATTTGACCCACTTCCCGACCATAAAAACTTATGAGGCCAACTTTTCTAGAAAGTAGAATCTCTGAGTATGTTGTAAATTATTTATTTGATCTTTTATGACCGAGTTATGCTAGTTACAAAACTGATAAATTTTCCGTAGTAAATTAAACGACTAATTCGGGCGATCTAAACCCTAACCGACTAATCCAATCACGAACACAACCAAACAAATGATCAAACACGATCTATACCTTATAAACTTTCAGAAATACAAACTTAAATCCAAACTCTAACCAAAATTTATATGTTTAAAACCCTAATCCATGAAGCTTAGATTACATTATTCGAAAACAAAACTAGAATTAACAAAGATCGAATCGTACCTTAAATGAAACCCTAAAACTTTCTTCTTCCTTTTTTTTTCTTTGTTTGCCGAATTCTCAATAGGGGGTTTAGGGGTTTTTAATCTTGTATTTATAGCTTCCCTAGATGTGTTTTAGTTTAAGTCTAATTAGGTATTAGATTACAATTAGGACTTTATTTCTATTTTATATTTTTTTTTCCTTTTTTTTTCTAAAATTCAGATTTTACTATTCATGCCTAAAAAAATATTTTTTTTTCTTCTCTTTTATTAATTAATTAATTATCTTTATACCTTAAGTTTTATAAAAACCTAAGCTAATTTGTTAAACCATTTTACTTGAAAACTACTTTCTAAAAATAATTTTTCATTTCCAAATTTACTTTCTAAAAATAGAAAGTCTTCCAAAAACTCTCATATTTTAACAAACTTATTTCTTTCACAAATGACACACTTCTCATTTTAATCCCTCACCTAAATATCCACATATTAACCAAAACAATTCTCTTAAAATACCCAATCAATACCATCATCACTATAAGTGACTAAAATGAAATTTCTCTATCAAATAACTCATTTCCCTTAACTTAACCTCTAAAACCTAAACTTATCATTAATTACTAACACAAAAATATGTATACGTATAAATACTTACACATTTAACGCATCGATCACCAAAATCATTTCCTTGTCACCAAAAGTGAACGAAATGAACTTCACAAAATTTAACACTAATCCAATCCCATTGAGATGATCACGCTCAATGGATTGATTATACAATATCACATATCCCACACAAATACATATAGAACACTTAAAATCATAAAATCTCATAAACCAAACTTATAGAACAGATATTTAGGTCAACACTACGGTTTGACCAACCTGCTCAAGTCATGGTTGTTACAAGGATGCATTAAAACAGGGGAGGAGTGATAATGTTGATACCCTGTTTAGTGGTTAGGATGAGGAGATGTTGAATGTTTATGAAAGAAGAAATGTTGTCGATGAAGTGGCTAAAGTGATTAAGACTGCTCAAGTTAGTGCTGCTAGTGCTAGTGCTACAACAACTACAACAACTACTAAAGATGATCTAACTTTAGCTCAAGCTCTAGCTGACCTAAAGAGCAAAAAACCCAAAGCTAAAGGGATTATTTTTAGAGAGCCTGGTGAATCTACAACAACAACACCAACACCTTCCAAGATTCAAGACAAAGGTAAAGAAAAAATGATTGAACCTGAACTTATGAAAAAATTGTCAAAAAAAGAGCAACTCAAGCTTGATGAAGAGATTGCACTTAAATTACAAGCAGATATTGATGAAGAGGAAAGAATTGCCAGAGCTAAAGAAGAAAAGATTGATGAAGTCAATTTTGCTTGGGATGACATTCAAGCAAAAGTTGATGATGATTACTAGTTGGCTGAAAGACTGCAAGCTGAAGAACAAGAGCAATTCATAATTAAGCAAAAAGCCACATTGTTTAAAGAACTCATAGAGCAAAGAAGAAAACACTTTGCAGCTAAAAGAGCAGATGAGAAGAGGAACAAACCACCAACCAAAACTCAAAAAAGAAGAGAGAAGATATTTTTAGATATTTTGAACAACTTACTTTTTCAAGTGGAAAAGTTCCTTATATACCCTGACACTTAACACTTCACTTCACACAATCGATCACGAAATCAGAACTAGAAATGAGAAAGAGAGAGTTGTTCTAGAGAGAGAAACTAGAGAGAGAATTGAGAGAGAAAAGAGAAAAGATATTTTTAGATATTTTGAACAACTTACTTTTCCAAGTGGAAAAGTTCCTTATATACCCCGACACTTAAAAGTGACGCGCGAGATATTTAACTAGGACCCGAGCTCGGGTTTTTCTTGGGATTAAACCCAAAACATATACAATATTAGATTAACTATCGAGCCCGATTCCCGATATTATCCTATTACAACATTAACTAATTAAAGACCGAAGTTCCATCGTAGAGTGACCGAACTTCCTTGTTTGACTCAATAAATTGAGGCTAACAGAAAGTCTCAAATGTACTTAGTCTTCAGTCATATGCTTAAAAGCTTTGACAAGGAAGATTTGGAAACTCTGTGGAAATTGGTAAAAGCTAAATATAAGTCAACAAGACCAGTGGAATACTTGGATTTGATGCTATGGGGAGATTTGAAGATAATGTTTGAACCACATGTTGAAGATGAAGTATGGAAGTTGCAACATAGATACAATGTATTGAGTTGGAAGCTATATGACTCCTATGGAGTACATTCTGTGAGGTTGAAATCTGTGCATATTCATATGTTGGTAGAAAAGAAGTATCCCCTTGCACCACCTACACTCTCAATGATGTTAGAAAAGTAGCTTGAAATTGATTATGAAAGTGAAATGGCTTATCAGCTTCTTAAATCCATCAAAAAACAGCTTAAGAAGAAATGAAGTGTTTGGAAGCATCCTCATGGTGATTGATGAAGCTTTTAATGAAGAAACGTGATGATTTTAGAGATAAATATCAAGTTTAGAGGAGGATTGTTAGGATTAAAATCCTTCTTAATGTTGCTAGTATTACTGCTGCTCAGTTGTGTTAGTGCTGCTCAAGAACATTTGAGAAAAATGCTAAGTGTTTACTACTGCTAGTACACAGTTAGTACTGCTAGTACAAAGTTAATACTGCTAGAGCAAGTTACTGCTGCTAGTGGAAGTTAAGACTGCTCAGAGATAAAGATTAGAAAATATGCTTAGTAGTTACTACTGCTAGTACAAAAGTTACTACTACTGGTGTAAAGTTACTACTGCTGAGGAGTTAATGCTGCTAGTGAAGAAGTTAGTACTGCTTAGTTAGTTAGTATTGCTTATGTGATTTGTATGAGATATTTTGGTAAAAGATATGTATAACTTATTTGTTTAAAAGATTTTATATTCTTAGGAAAGTATTGTAAGCCGTTTAGGACTCCTTGGTGTATAAAAGGATGTTCTAGGGCATAGAGTTTGATACGATTCATTCATAGAAAAATATACAAAGTCGTATAGTTTAGAGCTTCAAGATTTTGTAACCTTAATACTTTGAGAGTATTCATATTGTTTCATTAATAATATTGTAGCTTTTATGTTTTGTTGAATTATATGTTCATTGTATCTACTGTTTCATTAAGAATTCTTCTTAATGTTAAAGATTAGATTTCGCATAATCTTTAATACACTCAAACACAGTTTCTACTATAGTTGTGTTAGATTTATCTAATATAACTAAACCTTATACAAGCTAAGAAATTTGATCTATTGATGTGGGATCAACATCATCCTCACCCAAACTTTTTTCATTATCAGAGGATTCTACCCTAGTTGTGTAATCTCTTCAGCTTATAAGTTCTTGACCTATTGTTCTTTTCAAGCTTCTTGACCCTCCTCTTCAAACTAACAATCTCATTATGTTGAGAGGTCTTTGTCTTCTCCAATTCAAGAACCCTGTTTTATAAAGTGGTACACAGTGCCATCAATTCATCAAGTTTAAGTCTCTCCTCATCACTTTGAAGTGTGTTATCTCTTGTGAGCAGTGAATCATTGGAATGTTTAGATACCATTAATTCATCAAGTTTAAGTCTATCCTCATCACTTTTTAATGTGTTACCTCTTGCGAGCAGTGAATCATTGGAATGTTTAGATACATTCTTAAACCTAGTTTGAGCAATAGTATCCCCCATGGTTTCTTGGCACCTGGGACCACCACCTGAATTAGTTCCTTAGAAATTAGATTCATTAGGTGTTTCCTTGGATTGGGTCTTATTGATGTTACCACGTGGTAGCCCTCACTAAACTGTCACCCAACTCCTTATGACAGTCTCATCTGCAATAATTTTAATAGGATCACTAGACTGAGGTACCTGAGTGTCCTTTCTTTTAGGCTTCCTAGGTTGTTGTGTCTTTTGAGGTTGAGTTGATGGTTGAATAAAGGTGGGTGTTTGATGGGGATCAGTTGGAATTCTTGAACCTTCACCCATTTGTGATTGGTTTTGTACTACCATTATTGGAAATAAAGTTGTTACTCTACCAGAAAAACCTTTTCCTACCCTTCTCATATTAGCAAAAATCTTTTTAGTGTGAGAGGGTGCAATATAAATTCTCTTATGAGTTGACAGATCATCAAGTTGTTGTTCCAATAACACTTATACAAACCTTGGATACATCAAAAAATTTCCAGACAAACTATCTAAGTTTCTAATTATACTATCAAAAATGAATTTTGAAAAGTTGAATTTTTGATTTATAGCTAAGCAGATAATGGCAGACGCCATAGTACTACTAAATTCATTCCAGGCAGTAGTCTTTGGACTTAGACACTGGTGTGAATTTAGAACATTTCCTATTGTGGAGAACAGAAATGGTTTATAGAAAGTTAGTCTTTGCTGAAGATTTTCTCTATACCCCTAATCAGTGTAGTTGTTCTCAAAAATGTGAATTAGGTAAAAACAATCAACACCTTCCTGCATACTGCAGTTGAAGATCTGATCTAACAGTTGATTCAGTAATGATTATCTTCTGGCCTCATTCTAGTAGGGCATGGGTAACTATTATTCCGATTGATAGATTTGGAATGACAGTTAGACAGAACTGTTCAATCACGAAATATATAGTGGGATTATAACGGTTAATGCATACTTTATCAGGTGTGCATTCAAAAAATATCTATATGTCAAACCATCAATCTGTTGTGGGTTTAGACAAAAATGCGACCATATTATGAGTATTTGCAAACTTTAGAGTCGCCATTTGTGTTGGGTTTTGATAATGGATAGTAAAATTGTGTTAGGGTTTGTGATTAGAGAGTATATGAAAGAGTGAAATCGATTAAATGATTAATTGAAATTCTTTTGTGCGAAAGTTATTTATGAAAATACCTTAAACAAACTCAAGGTATAGTTAAAGTTTGGCTAGCAACCTATTAACTTTGAGTCTTCCGCATTAACTTAATTCTATTTCCTAAAACAGCTTTCCTTATCTCAATAATACACACTTTTCTTTTACTTATCTGGCAAATGGTTATGTCCAAAAACCAAGAATAACACAAGCCATAGCATTTTCACAATATCACAGTTTAATTTTCCTATTAGTATTAAGGAAATACTAAAGTGAATATCAAAAGTATGAGTTTAACAGCATGTACAAATTAACTTAACAACTCAAAACTTTTAATGACATGAATACCAGTACTAATTACTGCACAAAGCTTTACAAAAACATAAAGAGATAAAAGCACTTTATATTGATTTAGCATTCAATACTAGCAATCAAATATTGAATCTTACTTTACATCAAAAGATTTTGATAAGCAATTTGTAACATTCTTGTCAGTTATGGAATTTTGACCATTTGAAATTATTAATTTTTATGGGCCAATCTCTATACAAAATGATGTCTGATCTCTATATTGGTAGTTTTTTAATGAAAAACAAGATTTTTAATTATGCAAATAGTACTGTTATTGTCAATAAAAATCTTGGTATGCATTAAATTGTACCAATAATCAAGTAGTTGATTCTGAATCCAAAGCATTTGTCCACCGCAACTTGAAGCAGTCCACCACTCAACTATTCGGTTATGGAATTGCATACCAATGTTTGTTTTCGTGCTCTGACATGCTATTAAATCTACATCTCTAGGTAATTGATTACTCTGTTGTAGACTCCTATCTAAGCATTACTCTGCTTGATTCACTATTAGGTGTAAGTTTACCAAATCAAAAGGAGAATCTTTTAGATACCAAAAACCAATTTTGGTCGACCTTTTAAGTACCTAAAAATCTTTTTCATAGCATGAAGATGTGAAACCTTTGGATTGATTTGGTATCTAGCACATGCACACATTGCAAACATAATGTCAGGTCTTAAAGATGTAAGGTACATCAATAAACCAATCATTGACCTATAAACATATGAATAATTCACACTTCTTCACATTTCATCCATGAGCAGAGCTCTTTTGAGTTTCATGGTTGTGCTTGCAGTCCTTGTCTTCTATAAACCTAATTTCTTTAAAAATTTTAGCAATACATATTTATCTTGAAATATTTAAAATAGCTTCCTTCTCTTTGCTTTAGCTTGTGAGTCTGTTCAAGAAGCATGTAATTCTCTATAGGAACTCATCTAAAATTTCTCCAAATGCATCAACTTCTCTAATTAAAATGATAGATTCTTGTTTTGTTGATCCAAAGATAATATCATCCACATTACTTTGGACCAGTAAAGTATTCCCTTTGTGCTTGTTGTATTGGATAAGTCTTGTCAATTTTCCTCTGTGATAAACCATTGTCAAAGAGATTGTTGACAAGGTTTTATACCAAGCTCTAGGAGCTTGATGTAGTCCAGACAATGCTTTTTTAACCTTGTATACTCTATCAGGAAAGTCTGGATCTTCAAAATCCTGGTGGTTGACATACATATACCTCTTCTTCAATCTTCCCATAGAGAAAAGCACTTTTTACGTCCATTTGATACACCACAAAATCTTTAAATGAAGCATAAGCTAAAAATAGCCTAATTGCTTCAATTCTTGCAACAGGGGCAAAGACTTCATCATAGTCAATCCCTTCTTCTTGTGTGTACCCATGAGCAACCAATCTTGCTTTATTTTTAATCACAATTCCCCTTTCATCCTTTTTATTCCTGAAAACCCATTTAGACCCTATATCCCTTTTTCCATTTGGTAAATCCACTAAAGTCTAAACTTCTTATAACTTGAATTGTAGAAGCTCTTCCTGCATAGCCTCTATCCAGCTTGGATCCTTCATGCATGAATTACCTTTTTTGGGTTCTTCTGCTATGATAAAAAATAACACTCTAAAACAAGCAGTTTTGAAGGTCTTTATGGTTTATTCTTTGTTGAATAGTACTAACAAACCTATGTTCCTCCAAATTCTTTGACATCTTTCTAGTTAGTGTAGCTGATTGCAAATCTCCAATCACTTGTTCAAGATGATTGAATCTTATGAATTATTGTAGTTGAACAGATTGGACTGACTTGGGATATGTTGTATCCAAATTTGTCATGGAAGCGTTGCCACATCACTCCTTATTGTCAGCTTGAGAAGTCAAATATGTTATCATCTTCCAAAGCAGGCATATTTTGATCAAAATGAAAGTTCAATGCTCATATTTCCACCAACAACATTATTTTTTTATTGGCCAGCATATTAAACAGTTTGATTAATAATAGTATTAACATTGTTAGTGCTGTTAACTTTATCTTCCTTCTCTTGATCATTACATTAACTTTCTTTTCTTGGATCTTAATCAACCTTCTTTCCATTATCACTTGAAGGTTTGGATCCAACATCATGAGAACTCTTTAGATTTAGGAAAATGGTTGATCAGCAGTCCATAATGGTAGCAAAGTGTAATATTTGACAGGTTCTGTCTCCTTTCTAGCTTGACCTGCATTATCACTTGCTTTTGTACCTGCAAAATCATTAGACTGTGTACCTGTAACAATTAGCTCATAATTCATTATTCTTGTTAGTGCATTAATATCAGATAGCCAATCTGGTCCACTACCTACAACATTAGGTGTATCCTCACTAAAGTTAATATGCAAGTTTTTTTCCACTATCCTTGTTCTACTATTGAATACTCTAAAGACTTTACTATTCAAAGAGTATCCAACAAAGAAACCTTCACCAGCCTTACCATCAAATTGGCCTAAGTGATCTATGGTATTAAGAATGGTAACAGGATACCCAAATGGTCTCACAAAACTTAAAGTTGGTGTTCTACCTTGAAAAGTTCATATGGGGTCTTGTTATGAGGCTTAACTACTAACACTCAATTTTATGCAAAGCTTAGTACTAACTGATTCTGACCCTAAAGAGTCTGTCTGGCAACCTAGAATCAGCTAGTATAGTCCTAGCAGCCTCAATTAGTGTCCTATTCCTCCTCTCAGCAACTCCATTTTGTTGAGGAGTTCTAGCTATACTAAATTGTCTCAAAATACCTTCATCTCACAAAACTGATTCATTTCTCTGTTTTTGAACTCAGTCCCATTATCACATCTAATCACCTTAACCTTGTGATCTACTAGATTTTCTATCCTAGTTATAAAGGACTTAAGAATGCCACTAGTCTCATCCTTAGTAGCTAGAAATAAAACCCATGTAAACCTACTGTAATCATCTGTGACAACTAGGCAATGCATTTTCTTCTCAAGGATTTTTACAAATGTTGGACCAAACAAGTCCATATGCAACAAATGTAAAGGAAGACTGATTGAGTTCTCTGTTTTGGACTTACAAGGACTCTGTGCTGCTTTCCCTTTTGACAAGCAACACAGGTTTGATCATTTTTAAAAAGTTTGGAAGGTAAACCTCTTACAAGATTTCCATTAACCAATTTATTTATGGTTTTAAAATTTAAGTAACCTAGCCTTCTATGCCAAAGTTTAGATTCATCAGATGTGGCTTTTGCAAAAGGCAAGTTAAACCTCCTTTAGGAACCATGTTCTTTAAATCAACACTATACATATTGTTCTTTCTAGGAACTCTAAGAAAACTTGACTTTCATCAATTAACTTAAAGTTTGGAGATAAAACAATACATTCAGTGTCATTAAAAAGACCTTGGGACTTTTACGTCCAAGGTTGCACTTAAAATAAATATAACCCTTTTTCAACTTTCTTTTTAAATAAGCACTCCGAGTGCTGTTTTGAATTTTCACAACTTATTCATTTAAGCTATTTCCAAACTTTTAATTTTCCTGCACTCTTAATTACATCAGCAATTTTTAGTAATTTTCTTAATTTTTTTTTAACTCAACCTTTAGTAATTTTAGTACATTTATTTAGTTTAAAACTTTAAAAAGTCAAAAAAAAATCAAATTTTTTTTTCTTTCTAAAAATCAATTTTAGTCTTTTAGCATCTAGGAAAATTAGTTTGACCCTTTTTGGTTCATTTTAGCTTAATTTAGATTTTAGATTACGTTTTATAAATCCCGTTAACATTTTTGAGCATTTTCTTGTATTTGATTTTTATGTACCTTTACTTGCCCACTAGTAGGAATTAGTTTGCGAAATCAAAGATTTTAGAACAATTCAAATCATTGTCCAAACAAAAACGGAGTCTCAATTTATAATTCTTGGGGTATAAACGACCCGGTGAACACTTACCGGTTAACGTACGATATTTTGTGTAGAGTTTGCTTTTAATCTTTGTCCTTAAGGATTAATGAAGCTTAAACTTCTATATTACAAAGAAAATGCATTACATTAACGAATATGTTACTCTGGCAAGATGGTAACCCGCTTGAATTCCGTAAAGGAGGTCGTGGGTTTGATTCTCGCTGGGGTGTAACATCCTTTTTTTATTTTCTTGTTATGAATATATTGGTCACATCCGATTTCACATTTTGCTCTAAATAATAGCCACATGAATACTTCACGATGTGACTGTTATGAATATATTGGTCACATATAATCACCTTAAATGTGGCCATAAACATAATTTAGTCACACATTTATGATATGCTGTGACTATTGTAAAGGCATATAGTCACATGATCGTGCATAGAAGTAAATATGACTACACATTAGCTTTTGGCAAGCTAACGCAAACTAAACTTTAAACACACATATTAAGTTACGTGACCATATGTACTGGAAAAAGTGACCAAAAGTGTTAATAAGTGTGACCATATACTGTTTAAAGTGAAGAAATGTGTATTTTGTGTGACTATTGATCATCCAATTGCCACATAAATTTAATGTTTGTGTGACCTTTTCTAATATTTAGTCACACAAAGTATCTTTTTTGGGTATTTAGTCACATACAATTAAGCATAAAGTAACCAAAAGTGTTAATAAGTGTGACCATATGCTGTTTAAAGTGAAAAATATGTATTTTGTGTGACTATTGATTATCCAATGGCCACATGAATTTTATGTTTGTGTGGCCTTTTCTAATATTTAGTCACACAAATCATGTTTTTTGGGTATTTAGTCACATATAATTAAGCATAAAGTGACCAAAAGTGTTAATAAGTGTGACCATATGCTGTTTAAAGGGAAGAAATGTGTATTTTGTGTGACTATTGATCATCTAATAGCCACATTAAGTTTATGTTTGTGTGGCCTTTTGTAATATTTAGTCACACAAAGCATGTTTGTTTTGGGTATTTAGTCACATACAATTAAGCATAAAGTGACCAAAAGTGTTAATAAGTGTGACCAAATGCTGTTTAAAGTGAAGAAATGTGTATTTTGTATGACTAATGTTTATCCAATGGCCACATGAATTTTATGTTTGTGTGGCCATTTGTAATATTTAGTCACACAAAGCATGTTTTTTTTGGTGTTTAGTCACATACAATTAAACATAAAGTGGCCAAAAGTGTTAATAAGTGTGACCATATAGTGTTTAATTAAAGAAATGTGTATTTTGTGACTATTGAACATCCAATGGTCACATGAATTTTATGTTAGTGTGGCCTTTTATAATATTTAGTCACACAAAGCATGTTTGTTTTGGGTATTTAGTCACATATAATTAAGCATAAAGTAACCAAAAGTGTTAATAAGTGTGACCATATGGTGTTTAAATTAAAGAAACGTGTATTTTGTGTGACTATTGATCATCTAATGGCCACATGAATTTGATGTTTGTGTGACCTTTTGTAATATTTAGCTACACAAAACATTTTTGTTTTGGGTATTTAGTCACATACAACTAAGCATAAAGTGACCAAAAGTGTTAATAAGTGTGACCATATGGTGTTTAAATTGAAGAAATGTGTATTTTGTGTGACTATTGATCATCTAATGGCCACATGAATATTATGATTGTGTGACAAAACGTTTAGTGTGACCATATATGCCATTTGGTCACAGTGTTAGAATTAAATGTGACTAAACACATTAGCTTTTGGCAAGCTAA
>BQNB010087404.1:0-27930 GCA_026074375.1 Tanacetum coccineum
TCCAATGGCATAAGCCATAAGCTTTGAAAATCTCATCTTCAAGCTTATTTTTAAGCTTGAGAAAGCTATCTTAGGGCTGTAGCCTACTTGTAATTTTCATTAAGTCATTTTACTTATTTTTCAGCTTATTAAGCTTTTCCTTTCAGCATTGTATCAATTTTAAAGTTTAATGAAGTTTTGAGGTATTTAAGGTAAATTTCAGTCTTTAAAAGTCCAAGAGTTAAGTTGTTAAATTGTGTTAAAATAAGGTTGAAAAGCTCTAGAATAGCTTATTTATAAGTTTTATTCATTAAGTAAATTAAAAAGTTAAGTAGAAAATACAAAAGTCAAGAAAAACCTCCCAACAATAACCACAGCTTATACTTTTGGATGATAAGCCGGATATGGATGGGCTTATGGACTTACTTGCTTGTTAAACACAAGCTAGAGCTTTGTTGATTAAGCTCTAATGAGCATTGACACCCTTGTTTAGAACAAAAAGGGGTTTGTAAGTCATTTTCTTTCATTTAAGCTTATTTTCTGCATTTTCTTATTTTTTTAGCTTATTTGTGCTTATTTTCTCTTTCAATATGCTTTATTTTGCTTAATTTAGTCCCTCAAAAAAGAGGTTGAAAAACTTCTAGATGCTGGATTAATTTATCCGATCTTTGACAGCCCATGGGTAAGCCCGGTACACTGTGTACCAAAGAAGGGTAGCATAACAGTCATCAAGAATGATGATAATGATTTAATACCAACTGAATTGGTCATGGGGTGGAGAGTGTGCATTGACTATAGAAAGTTGAATGAAGCCACTCGAAAAGACCATTTTCCATTGCCCTTCATGGATCAAATGCTCGAAAGACTCACGGGAAACCAATACTATTGTTTCCTCGATGGCTTCTTGGGTTATTTTTAGATTCCTATTGACCCAAAGGATCAAGAGAAGACAACATTCGCGTACCCATACGGAACATTTGCCTATCGCCGCATGCCTTTTGGGCTATGTAATGCACCTGGCACGTTTCAACGATGTATGATGGCAATCTTCCATGACATGATCGAAAAGACAATGGAAGTGTTTATAGATGACTTCTCAATCTTTAGAGATTCTTTCTCTACATGCCTATCCCATTTGGAAAAAATGTTAAAACGGTGTGAAGACACCAATTTGTCTCCTAAAGTAGGAGAATAAGCCATTTTCATGGTTTAAAAAGAAGGCATTGTTCTTGGACACAAAATTCCAAGTCGAAGGAATTGAGGTCGACCGAGTTATGTTGACGTTATCGCAAGCTCCCTCACGACTAATATTGTAGAAGGTGTCGAAGATTTTCTTGGGCATGCGGTTTTTACCGGTTTCATACTTGACTTCTACAAAAATAGCCGCCCAATACTCTCCTGCTTGAAAAAGAGACTCCATTTTTCTTCTCAAAAGAGTGTATCGAATCCTTTTTATACACATTAAAGAAATTGACGAAGGCTCCGATTTTATTGCTCCCGACGGTGAACTTGCCTTCGAAACTAGTGTGTTATGCAAAGTGATTTTGCAATTAGGGCTAGTCCTAGGGAAACGTAAAAAAAGCATTTCGAACCAATTCACTTTGCCACCAAAACCATGATGAAGGCTTCAAGAACATACACTACGACCGAAAAAGAATTGTGCCGTGTGTACGCTTTTAAGATAATTTCGGTCATATCTCGTTTTGTACAAGGGGCATAGATGTTTTACCGAACTTTCTGCTATAAAGTATCTCTTCATAAAATGGCATGTCAGCAAGACTGATGCGGTGGATCCTTTTGCTCTAAGAATCGATGTTGTTCATCCGTGACAAAAAAGGAGCAGAGAATTGGCCGCGATCATCTTCCGACTTGAGATACCCTCGTCAAGTAAACTCGAGAACAAAGGAAATCACGAGGAAAATTTCCTCTCGATAACTCTTGAATTGGTTGCTCTTCATGATGGATAGTAACCATGGTTCGATATTTCGCAAAACTACATGGGGAATTTCATGGTCAAGGGAATGTCATCCTAACAAAAAAACAAGTTTTTCAAAGATGTCAAACACTACTTCTAGGATGACCCCTTCTTGTTCAAAATCTGTGCGGATCAAATGATTCGGCGGTGTGTGCACGACAAAGAAGCTCTCGACATTCTCGAAGCTTGCCATAATAGACCCACTGGGGGCATCACGGTGACAAAAATCTCACCGCCAAAATGATCTTTGATTCCGGATTCTTATGGCTTCATTTTATAAGGTGCCACGAGTTGGTTAAAAATTGTGACTCGTGCCAACGACAAGGAAAAATTTCACAAAGGGATGAGTTTGCGTCAAATTCCATCCAAGTATGTGAAATCTTTGACGTTCTAGGGCATAGACTTCATGGGACCATTCCCATCATCAAAAAGGAAACAATACATACTTGTGGCTGTCGATTACACTATCACGAAATGGGTTTAATAGCGAAGGCGCTCACCACAACGACGCCGAGTGGTTTGCAATATTTCTTAACATCTCTCTTTCCATGATTTTGGTGCCATTTTGTGCATCATCAGTTGTCGTGGAACACCATTTTTGTAATGACCAGTTTGCATAGGTAATACTTTAAATATGGAGTCACTCATTGTCTCTCCACCGCGTATCACCCACAGATAAGTGGGCAGGTTGAGGTATCGAATCGTGGTTTAAAAAGAATTCTTAAAAGGACAGTGGGCAAAAATTGTGCCTCTTGGTCGGACAAACTGGATGACGCTCTCTGGGCCTTCCGTACAACGTACAAAACACCCATCGGGTGTACTTCGTACAAGCTTGTATATGGAAAGGCATGTCATCTGGCCGATTTGAGTGTGGATCACAAAGCTTATAGGCCTTAAGTTGCAATTGATCTCAAAACCGCGGGTGATCAACGCAAAGTTCAACTCAGAATTAAGTGGAAATGCGGTGATCAAGCCTATGAATATTCTTTGATTTACAAAGGAGAAAACTAAGAGGAAGATTCATGACGCCAAAGATCAAAACCGCTATTTTCAACGTGGTGATCAAGTCCTCCTCTTTAACTCAAGATTGAAAATTTTCTCTTGGCAAGTTGAGTCCCGTTGGTCAGGACCCATTTACCATTGTTCAAGTTTTTCGTATGGCCCGTTGAGTATCCTTAAAAACTCTAGGCCAAACTTCAAAGTAAATGGTCATCGTCTCAAGCACTACTTTGGAGGGGATATCCCTGCATGGATAGCCTGGATCGCTCAAACTTCCCTAAGGATAACCTAAATTCTGGGAATTGGGGTCAAACTTAGTTGACCCTTAAACAAGCGCTTCGTGGAGGCACCCCATGCTTATCCTAGTTTATCCGTAGTAGTATGCTAGCTTGTAATGAATAAGTGTTTTAGTTGTTGTGAGGAGGCTTGCCTTTACCTTTCATGTTTATGTTTTCTGTTGTATTGTCAGGAGTCCCGGGATTTTTGAAAGCCTCTCCGTGCTGCGGTATTTGTCCTTGATCACAAGAGAATCAAATCCTCAGCTTCAATTGGGAATCCGATATCCAAATCTAATCGACTAACGTTTATCTTTAAGCATAATTCATAAATGGCTCTTAGGATTTACGTAAGAAACCCTTGTAAAACATTGAGGACAAATTGTTTCATTCTAGTTATGGGGGGATCTTCGATTTGTTGTACCTGCAGCCGATGTTTCTCACGTAATCCCGTTTTTACCACCAAAATTTCAAAAAAATTCAAAAATTAAAAAAAAATTTCAAAAATAAAATAAGTGTTTTGTCATAATTTTGACTTTCCTGCTGGGTAGAATAAGAATAAATTTTGACTCGATCGAGCGTGTTGAGCTCTAGCTTGTTCCTTAAACTAACCCCACCCCCTATAGGACTCAGCATTCGCGAATAATTTGCGAAGAATGAAAAATGATGGTGTTAAGTATGAGTTGGCGATCTAAACAAGGATTATTTGGAAATCTTAAATGCTTCATATGTTGTATTTTGTCGCTTTTTCTCCTATAAGCTCTTAACTGATTAATTATACGTGCTACTCTTGGAAATTAAACGTAAATCAAAATTTTTATGTTATTATATAGCAAAACTTTAGCCTTAGTTAAATTTATACATTGAATTTTTTCAAAAAGACGCGTTTCCAAATATTAAAAAAAATGAATTAATAAATGATGAAAAATGCAAAAATATAATAAATATAAACTGTGGGTTGATAAAAGTTTGCTGTATCTTGCCGGCTCACAACCGATGTTGCAGCCTTCTAAAGAAAGCCCATAGTAAGAATAAAAATCCGAGACTGATAAAAGTTTGCTGCATCTTGCGGCTCCAAACCGATGTTGCAGCCTTCTTAAAAGGTCGCGGGTCACCATATTGCATAAGTATTAAATTAAGTGTGATTAATTAAATAAAAGGTCTCTTTTTGTTAAATTCAAATTTGCATTTGAAACTTTGGCTTTTTTTTTAAGCTATGTGCATCCGGAAACACCCTTGAGCGTTTTTTGAAACCTAAGGTCGTGAGTCCCTGATATAGTCTTTGTGGGTGTCAAAAGCTGGTCCACTTTAACCGCAAGGTGGGGATGTGCTGAGACGAAAGTCGCCCCAATGGATTACTCTCGCCTTCAAATCATTTTTCGGGTGAAACGTGAAACATAGAATGTTGCAAAACGTGATCCATGGTTGAAATTCAAAATAGCTCATACACCTTAAGAATTAATTGTCGGGAGTGAAAAGTTTTACAAGTGGCAAATATGAGTAGGTGGTTAGCATCTTACCTCATACAATTACGGTGATTTCATTTTAAGATTGGTATGGAATCGTTGAAAAGCGGGAACGATGAATTTATCCTTTTTGGGGCATTTCGGATTCGAAATGCATCTTGTTTATGATCCTCTTAAAGTTATAAATTAACGAAAGTTCAAAAGTTCTAGTTAGTTGATTAATGAAAAAATGATAAAAAATATCAAAAAGATGTGTAGGAATAAGTGTATATTATATAATATGGTAAAGACGGGATTTTCAAAACTATGAGTCCTTAACTCCCTTGATGAAACTCATAGCTACTTTTCTGAGGTTATTAGTCAAGCGGTGATCGAGATTCTTAGTTTTTCTAATGTCTACTTCTAGCATTGCGTGGGGACACGGCACTACCTTAGTATGGGGATTTTTGGTTATGTGTTTAAATTTACACATAGTTTTACTTTAAAAACAAGCTACATTACCCAAAAACGGACTTAAAAAATACAAAAAATATGCTTGTTTTGCTATTGTGCTGTGCAGGAACGGATATTTAAGAAAAGAACGAAACTGAGCCAAACGACCAACGTCGGACACAGAATGGGAAAAGCATGATAAAGAAAAGTCAAGACTCAAAGCCCAAGTTGAAAAAGTAAACCAAAGCAACCCCGAACAAATCAATGTAAACCAGAAGCCATAAGTGAAGAAAACATGTTTTAGGGGCCCAAATGCCAAGTCCTACTTATTTAATGATGGAAATGATGAATATGCTTTTTAAGAGGATCATACTGCCAATTCTACTAAAGATATACTTCAAGGGTCAATCTGCCAATCCATTAAACTAATATAACCCAAGGACCTCTTTTGGCAATTGGTTATATATAAAAGGAGGGACTATTTTTGCTATTTTGCATAACTTATTAAAAAAAAAAAATATCCCATATGGACGAAATTTGCATGACATTACTACCCTTGAGGGACCATTTATGACAAACCAATAACCCACACCCTGGTTTTGAAATACTGTACATCTCCCCCAACCATTTCCCGCCAAAGCTCCCAACCCCATATCATGTCACTTTCATACCTCGTTGACCTCCCCACATCAATCCAAACCCGTCACTAACCTAAACCCCACCCCCCACATGGATGTACCAAGCTGGCAATCCTAAATCCTCCTCATTCGATCAATGGTAGAAATGTTTTTAATTGGGCAACACTCAAAACCAAGGGCCAGGATTGCTTTGTGTTTCTACACACACAACAAGCACACAAGACTCATTTGTCTCTACAAAGAAGCACAAAGAGAAGAGGCCAAAAAAAGAAAAACCCTAGCTCGTTTTCTATAAAAGCTTTTGTAAAGCCATTGAGCACCAGAGAGTTTAGTGAGTAGTTTTTTTTAGTCTAGAAAAGTTTTAAGTTTTCAAGTAGTGTAACTTTTATGTACTTGTATTTTTAAGATTAATGAAAATTCAGTTTGATGTTTTAATTTTTGTTCAAAATTCTTAAGTTAAGTCTTTTAAAGCTCATAACAAGCCACTTTATAATATGTTCTAAACTTTGAGACAAGAATTTAAGAAAAATTAAAAAGAAAAAAAAATTACTGTTTGATAAGCTAATGGATGAATGAGCAAACATGGAAGGCTCATTGGGTTTCTTAGATAGCTTATTTATAAGCTTGGGTAGGTCTTAGAGCTTATCTAGGTTTCATACACTCCTGTTTTGAGCAAGGAGTTCAGGTATGCCCTCTTTTTAATTTTTCAGCTTATGATTACTGTAGCAACAGCTTATTAGAGCTTATTTTTAGATTAATCTTGCTTTTCTTACTCCTTTATGTCTTATTTATGTTTGTTAATGATTTTATGCCATTGTTTTAAGTCTTAAGCTAAAACTGCCTAGATAGCTTATTTCTGCCTTTTTGCTTATTAGCTTATTAAAGTGCTTATTTGCTTTTTCTTTTTACCTTTTAGTGCTTAATATAGCTTGCTTAATACTTGCCTTTAAAAACCTGTGCTTAAATTAGTCTTAAAAGCCTTAAAAATCTGTTGTTAAAAGTCTAAAGGGGTGTTTGGTACAAGCTGAAAATGGGTCAATATGGTATGGTAATGGGTTGTGGTCATGTGGCCAACTTTGATTAGCATTATTAAGCTCTTGTAAGTCTGTTTTCAAAAGTTTTCAAGTCTAAAAGTTGTTTTTCAAGTTTTCTCATTTGTCCCTTAAATCTGTTGGTTTTAAAAGAAGATCAAAGAGCTTAATTGGATAAGCTCTTGTAAACCTGAGTTATAGTTTCAAAATGTGTTATTTTTGAGTGTCAAAAATCATTAGTCAAGTCCATTTGTGGTCTCTTGTGTTTTTCTTAAAATCTGTCAACAAGTTTTATGTCTTTCAAAAAGTCAAAAATGCCCATATTTAAGTGCACTTATCAGATAGCAAAAATGTTTTTCAGTCCTTGAATCTTTGTGCACAAGTTCACTTTAAGCTACTTTTAATATGTTTCTCATTAATTTTTTGTTTTGAGCTTATTAAAATGCTTATTTTTAAGCTCACTTTTTCACAACATTTCTTTGTGAAATGCCCCTGGTTGCTTAGGGTTGCTTTAAGACATCGTTCTAGCTTATTTGTTAGCTTTAGCCTGAGCTTTTGGCTTTTATAAAAAGCCAATAAGCTCATTTATAAGCTCCATTAGTTTCAAACTTATGGAGGGCTCTAAGTAGTTTAAAATTTAGATCTTTGTAGTTTTGATGTTTTTACTTAGTGTAGTATAGGAAATAGCTTAATTTCACTTTTTAGCTTATTGTACTTTTTAGTTGTTGATTTTTGATTCTACTTGCTTATTGGATTTGTTTGTTGCCTGTGTTTGCTTAGTTGCCAATTGTTCTTGCTTACTTGTGCTAAAAAACCAAGTCAAAAAGCTATATTAAGCCTTTAAGCTCATAAGCCCTCTGCCCAAACTTTGAGTGATGTTTCTGGCTTATTCTTAGCTTTTCACAAAAAGTCTTAGTTATAGAAAATGATAAGCCCCATGAGGTTTATAAGTTTGTGTAAAAAAATTTTGATTTAAAAATTACTGTAGCAAATAAAAAAAAGGGTGGGAGTGGGACTCGAACCCCTCCCCTCACGCTCACAACACAACACTCTTAACCACTCGGCTCCGGTAGGGCTATCCGTTAGCCTCTACATCCTTAATAGTTTTATGCCCTTTTTGGTCCATTACCTTATAAGCTCTTTCCAGCTTATTCTGAGCTTATTCATAAGCTCAATTTCGGGTTTCTTATTTTTCTTAGGTTAGTTTTAGAGTCTAGAATTTTTAGTAATTTTTTCAGAATTTTTAAAATTAGTTTAGTATTTTTTATAATTTAATTTCTTTAAAAGTTTTAAAAATTCATAAAAAATACAAAAATTATCAAAAAAATATTTTTCTTTTTTAGGAAATTTTCTTTAGTCATATTTTACGTAGGAAAAATAGAAAAACTTTCGTAGGGTCATTTTTGTAAACTTTTGATTTTTAAAGAACGGGTCTCGGGCCCGGTTTTCGTTTTGACTCGTTTTAACTCCGTTTTCGGTCTAGTCTTTTTCATTCTTCATTATTAGTCTCCTAGAGTAGATTAGAAGTAAAAATTTCTTTGTAGGGTTAATTTTTAAGATTTTAGGTTTTTGACCCCTTGTTCGGGATTTCGGCTCTCGTTTTTCAGTTTAATTTCATAATTTTTAGGTTTTTCTCAATCGTTTTTGCTTATTATTGATCTATTTAGCTTTCTACACTTCCAAATCATTAATCTCATTCAAACTCTAATTTTCCGACTGTATTGATTCTCAAGCACAGCCTTGTTGCGAGATAACGGACCCGGGGTATTCTTATATACTTCTCGGTTTCATTGATTGTTTTTAGATTATACTTATTATATATATTTTATTATATATTATATATATAAGAGGTCTAGTTAAGCAGCAATCAGGGAGCTAATGGATTTTAACTACACAAGCTTTAGATGTCATGTGTTTAAAACTTTATGGACTTATTTGCAATTTAAGACTTAGTTGATTCTCACAGAATAGATTTAAGCTTATCAATTCTTCAAACACGATCTTTAGTATATGTGCATACTAGGTTTTGCTGATTCCGAGGTATCGAACCCAGCAAGGGGAAGGAATAGATATACAAGAAAGATAATGATTTCACGTGATATAATTCATACCCTATTCTCATTTTAGGTCATTCCGGGAAGACAAATGTCATAACCGCAGAGAAAATCAGTATTTAACTTGTTACTTTTAGGTGCACTATTTCAACTACATGGGGGTAGAGATATCTTGTGATTTCAAGTATGCATCATTTAAGTACTAGGTGGGAAAGTGATTGTAGAAGTTTTATTATACAGATGAGAAGATTGGTTACTGATTTAATAAAGGCTTCCTTAAACGATTAATCACTAAGCTTATTCTTAAAATGAGTAGAAATATTTGATAAAAGAGGTACACATAGGTATGATGATTCCTTTAAATAGTCAGTATCTTGCAGGAAGAAATGTCTACATTTGGGACTTAGTTGACTTAGGTGTTATCATTTCAAAAATACTAGAGGGAATCATTTGTGACATCAGGGACTTAGTTGACTGTTGGTGTTACAATTTATATCTTCATATCATGTAAGGAGAAATACGACATCGGAGACATGTGAAGTGGTCTTAGCTTCCCCTAAACCAGTAATCCTTTCTTGCAGTAGATTCAGAACTTTATTGCAAAGTCGCATCAAAGCAGTCCTTGCCCTGTATAAAGCCCAAGATATCGAAGTACCACAAATAACTCAAAAAACAAACACCAAAGTCAATTAAGTCTCGGATGTCCGTCGCTTTTTCCTTCTGCATAGGGATGATATAAATTGTAACACAAAGATCAAACTACGTCCCGGATGTTCACACTGATTCCTCTAAGTAGTTGAAATGTAACACCTAAGTCAACTATGTCCAAATGTAGACATTTCTTCCTGCAAGATACTGACTATCTAAAGGAATCATCATACCTATGTGTATCTAACTTTTATCAAATATTTTTTCTCATTTTAAGAATATGCTTAGTGATTGACCGGTTAAGGAAGCCTTATTATACATCAATTAACCAATCTTCTCATGCTATAGAATAAATCTTCATACAACATTACCCCTAGTATCCATTTAATGATGCACTACTTGAAATCATAAGTTATCTCCTCTACCCCATGTAGTTGATAATAGTGCACCAAAAGTAAACAATGTTAAATATGATTTTCTCCTCGATCGGTTATGACATTTGTATTCCCAGGAATGACCTGAAATGAGAATCAGGTATGTAATTATACACGTGAAGGAAATCATTATCTTTCTTGTATATCTATTCCTTCCCTTGTGGTTTCGATACTCGGATATCAGCCAAAACCTAGTTATCGTACCTTATATAAAGTCCGTGTTCGTAAGATTGAATAAGCTTAAATCTATTCTGATGAGATAATCAACTAAAGTCTTAAATTGGCAAATAAGTCCATAAAGTTTTTTAACTCAATGACATCTAAACGCATTGTGTAGTTCTTTAAAATCCATTAGTCACACCTGATTCATTGCTTAACCTATACCCTCCCCTCTTATACTATATAATATATATAACTAAAATATATATAATAGTATAATCCTAAAAAAATCAAATGGAAACGGAAGAGAAGAAGTTGTAACAGAAGTAGTAGTATATTAGGAATAACCCCGGGTCTTTTATCTCCAACCGAGGCTAGTGTGCTTCTTGAGAATCGTTGATACAGTCCGGAGGCAACCGGAGGGGGCGGAGGAAAATTAGAGTTTGCAGAGATTATGATAGGTAGTGTAGAAAGCTAAATTGATCAATAATAAGCAAAAAAAACGATTGAGAGAATAACCTAAAAATTATGAAAATTAAACTGGACAAAAAAAAACGAGAGCCGAAATCCCGAACAAGGGTGTGTCAAAAACCTAAAATCTAAAAAATTAACCCTACAAAGAAGAAATTATTTTTATTCTATATCTACTCTAGGAGACTAATAATGAAGAATGAAAAAGACTAGACCGAAAACGGAGTTAAAACGAGGGTTAGTTAAAACGAGTCAAAACGAAAACCGGGCCCGAGACCCGTTCTTTAAAAATCAAAAGTTTACAAAAATGACCCTACGAAAGTTTTTCTATTTTTCCTACGTAAAATATGACTAAAGAAAATTTCCTAAAAAAGAAAAAAAAATTTTTTGATAAATTTTTTTGTAGTTTTTCATGATTTTCATATTTTAAAGAAATTAAATTAAAAAAAAATACTAAACTAATTTTAAAAATTCTGAAAAAATTACTAAAAATTCTAAATTCTAAAACTATCCTAAGAAAAATAAGAAACCCGAGATTGAGCTTATGAATAAGCTCAAAATAAGCTGGAAAGAGCTTATAAGCTAATGGGCTAAAAAGGGCATAAAACTATTAAGGATGTAGAGCTAACGGAGAGATGCCCTACGGTGTCCGAGTTGAGTGGTTAAGAAAGTGTTTGTGTTGTGGAGCGTGAGTCGGGAGGGGTTGGGTGTACCACTCCCACCCCTTTTTTTTATTTGCTACAGTAATTTTTTAACTATTTTTTTTACCGGAAACTTTATAAACTCATGGTGGTCTAAAATTTTCTATAACTAAGACTTTTTGTGAAAAGCTCTTAAGAATAATGCCAGAAACATCTGCTCAAAGTTTGGGCCAGAGGGCTTATGATGTTCAAAAGGTTAATATAGCTTTTTGATACTTGGTTTTTTAGCACAACTAGCAAGAACAATTGGCAACTAAGCAAACTCAGGCAACAAACAATTCCAATACGAAGTGAGATCAAAAAAAATCAACAACTAAAAAGTACAATAAGCTAAAAAGTGAAATTAAGCTATTTCCTATACTACACTAAGTAAAACAGTCAAAACCCTACAAAGAGCTAAATTTTAAACTACTTAGAGGACCTCCTAAGGTTTGAAACTAATTGAGCTTATAAATGAGCTTATTGGCTTTTTATAAAAGCCAAAAGCTCAGGCTAAAGCTAACAAATAAGCTAGAACAGTGGGCTTAAAGGCAAGCCCTTAGCACTAGGGCAGTTTCACCAAGAAATGTTGTGAAAAAGTGAGCTTAGAAATAAGCACTTTAATAAGCTCAAAACAAAAAAGTAATGAGAAACAGATTAAAAGTAGCTTAAAATGAACTTGTGCACAAAGATTCAAGGTCTAAAAACAGATTAAGCAATCTGATAAGTGCACTTGAATATGGGCATTTTTGACTTTTTGAAGGACATAAAACTTGTTGACAGATTTTAAGAAAAACACAAGAGACCACAAAATGGGACTTGGACTATATGATTTTTAACACTAAAAATGAACATTTTGAAAAACTACAACCTCAGGTTTACAAGAGCTATAATTAAGCTCTTTGATCTTCTTTAAAACCAACAGATTTAAGGACAAATGAGAAAACTTGAAAAAACTAACTTTTTTTTAGACTGGAAAACTTTTGAAAACAAGATCACAAGCTTATATGGCTAATAAGTTGGCCCTACCATGACCACAACCCATGACCATACAATTTTGACCCATTTTCAGCTTGTACCAAACACCCCTTTAGACTTTTAACAACAGATTTTTAAGGCTTTTAAGACTAATTTAAGCACAGGTTTTTAAAGGCAAGTATTAAACAAGCAATGTTAAGCACTAAAAGGTAAAAAGAAAAAGGAAATAAGCACTTTAATAAGCTAATAAGCAAAAGGCAGAAATAAGCTATCTAGACAGTTTTAGCTTAAGACTTAAAACAATGGCATAAAATCATTAACAAACATAAATAAGACATAAAGGAGTAAGAAAAGCAAGATTAATCTAAAAATAAGCTCTAATAAGTTGTTGCTACAGTAATCATAAGCTGAAAAATTAAAAAGAGGGCATACCTGAACTCCTTGCTCCAAACAGGAGTGTATGAAACCTAGATAAGCTCTAAGACCTACCCAAGCTTATAAATAATCTATCTAAAAAACCCAATGAGCCTTCCATGTTTGCTCATTCATCCATTAGCTTATCAAACAATAAATTTTTTTTTTCTTTTTAATTTTTCTTAAATTCTTGTCTCTAAGTTTAGAACAGATTATAAAGTGGCTTGTTATGAGCTTTAAAAGACTTAAGATAACTTTAAGAACTTGGAACAAAAATTAAAACGTAAAACTGCATTTTCATTAATCTTAAAAATACAAGTACATAAAAGTTACACTACTTGAAAACTTAAAACTTCACTAGACTTAAAAAAACTACACACTAAAACTCTCTGGTGCTCAATAGCTTTACAAAAGCTTTTATAGAAAACGAGCTAGGATTTTTCTTTTTTTTGGCCTCTTCTCTTTGTGCTTCTTTGTAGAGACAAATGAGTCTTGTGTGCTTGTTGTGTGTGTAGAAACACAAAGCAATCCTGGCCCTTGGTTTTGAGTGTTGCTCAATCAAAAACATTTCAACTATTGATCGAATGAGGGGGATTTAGGATTGCCAGCTTGGCACATCCATATGGGGGGTGGGGTTTAGGTTAGTGACGGGTTTAGAGTGATGTGGGGAGGTCAACGAGGTATGAAAGTGACAGGATGTGGGGTTGGGAGCTTTGGCGGGAAATGGTTGGGGGAGATGTACAGTATTTCAAAACCAGGGTGTGGGTTTGTGGGTTTGTCACAAATGGTCCCTCAAGGTGTATGTATGTCTTGCACATTTCGTCCTTATGGTTTATGAAGTTTTGAAAAATAACAACATCACCCCCTCATGTATATATAACCAATTGCAAAAGAGGTCCTTATGGTTATATAAGTTTAATGGATTGGCAGATTTGACCCTTGTAGTATATCTTTGGTGTATTGGCAGTATGAGTCCCTTACAAGTATTTTCTTCATTTCCTTCATTAAATAAGTTAGGGACTTGGCAATTTTGGCCCCTAAACTTATTTTTCTTCATTTATGGCTTCGGGTTTGACTTTTGGATTTGTCGGGGTTGACTTTGGTTGACTTTTTCAGACTTGGGCTTTGTCTTGACTTTGTCTTTACCATGCTTTTCCATTCCGTGTCTACTGGTTTGTCGTTTTGCTTCGGGTTTTCAGTTATTTTCTTAAATATCTTCCTGCACAACACAATTAGCAAAACAAGCATATTTTTGGCATTTTAAGTCCGTTTTTGGTTATTTTAGCTTGTTTTTAAAGGTAAAAGGTATGTGTAATTAAACACATACCAAAAATCCCCCATACTAAGGTATTGTCGTGTCCTCACGCAATGCTATGAAGTAAGCATTTAGAAAAACTAAGAATCTCGATCACCCTTGACTAATAACCTCGAAAAGTAGCTAAGTGTTCATCAAGGGAGTTAAAGACTCATAAGTTTTGAAAATCCCCGTCTTTACCATTTTTATATATATACACTTATTCCTACACATCTTTTTGTATTTTTCATTTTTCATTAATCAACTAACTAGAACGTTTGACTTTCGTTATTTTATAACTTTAAGGGATCATAGAACAAGATGCATTTCGATCCGAGAATGCCCCAAAAAGGATAAATTCATCGTTCCCGACTTTTCACTTATTCCAAACCAAGCTTAAAATGAAATCACCGTTAATTATGAGGTAAGATGCTAACACTACTCATATTTGCAACTTGTAAACTTTTCACTCCCGACAATTTATATCTTAAGGTGTATGTGCTATTTTGAATTTCAACCATGGATCAACGTTTGCAACATTCTATGTTTCACGTTCCACCCGAGAATAATGAGTTTAAAGGCGAGATCATCCCATGTAGCGACTTTCGTCTCGGCACATCCCAACCTTGCGGTTAAGTGACCAGGCTTTTGACACCCCACAGAGACTAGTATCGGGACTCACGGACCTTAGGTTTCATAAACTCTTAGGTTTTCCGTATGCACATAGCTTATAAAATATAATAGCCAAAGTTCAAAAGCATATTTGAATTTAACAAAAAGAGATCTTTTATTCACACTTAATATTAACCATTTATGCAATTTGTAACCCTCGACCTTTTAGAAGGCTGCAACATCGGTTGTGAGCCGGCAAGATGCAGCAAACTTTTATCAGTCTCGGATAATTATTCTTACTATGGGTTTTCTTTAGAAGGCTGTAACATCGGTTGTGAGCCGGCAAGATACAGCAAACTTTTATCAACCCACAGTTTATATTTATTATATTTTTGCATTTTTCATCATTTTTTTTATATTGGGAAAACGTCTTTTTGAAAAATTCAAGTATAAATTTGAACTAAGGCTAAAGTTTTTGCTATATACTACATAAAAATTATTGATTTAAGTTTAATCTCCAAAAGTAGCACGTATATTAATCAGGTTAAGAGCTTATGGGAGAAAAAGCGACAAATTACACACATGAGCTCTTAAGATTTCCAAATAATCCTTGTTTAGCATCCAGCTCATACTTAACACTATCATTTTTCATTCTTCGCGAATATTCGCGAACGCTTAGTCTAAAAGTTAAGGAACAAGCTAGAGCTCAACACGCTCGATCGAGTCAAAATTTACTCTTATTCTACCCAGCAGGAAAGTCAAAATTGTGACAAAACACTTATTTTATTTTTGAAAATTTTTAAATTTTTTCATTTTTTTTTGAAATTTTGGTGGTAAAAACGGGATTACGTGAGAACAACGGCTGGGGATGCTGGAATAATCAAATAGAAGTTCCCCCCATACTAGAACTGAAAACATTGTCTCAATGTTTTACAAGGGTTTCTACGTAATTTCCTAAGCGTTTATGAATTGTGCTTTAAAGATAAACGTTAGTCGATAATGATTAGGATTTCGGTATCCCAATTGGAGCTGGGATTGTGAGCGCTCATGTGAACGAAGGACAAACCAGCGAGCAGAGAGCTTAAAAAATCCGGAACATCCTGGACATACAGCACAAAATACAAAAACCATGGAAAAGGAAAGAGAAGGCCTCCCTCACAACAATAAACACTTATTCATTACTAAGCTAGCAACTACTATACTATTGATAACTAGGATAAGTATGGTGTGCCTCCCACGAAGCGCTTGTTTAGGATCAACTAAGTTGCCCAATTCCTGAATTTAGTTGTCTCTAGGGAAGGTTTAGAGGTCAGGGATATCTAGAGCAGGGATATCACCTCAAAGTAGTGCTTCGAGACGATGACCATTTACTTTGAGTTTGGACCGGAGTTTTGGGATAACTAACGGTGACATATGGAAAAACTTGAACAATGGTTAATGGTCCTGACCAACAGGACTTCAATTTGCCGGAGAAAAAAGTTTACTCTTGAGTTAAAAAAGGAGGGGACTTGATCACCGACGTTGAAAACGCGGTTTTGATCTTTGAGTCATGGAATCCATCTTAGTTTTCTCTTTGTAAATCATAAGAATTTTCATAGGCTTGATCCAACGCAGTTCACTTAATTCAATTGAGTTGATTTTGCGCTTGATCACCGCGGTTTCGAGATCAAAGTATGCATGTTTAAGGCCTAGTAAGCTTTGGTTCTAACTCAATCGGCAGAGGACATGCCTTTTCTATACAAGCTTGTACGGAGTACAACGATGGGTGTTTTGTATGTGTAGGAAGGACCAGAGAGCGTCATCTGTTTGTCTGACCAAGAGCACGATTTTTCGCCCACTGTCCTTCAAGAATTCTTTTTAATACCACGATTCGATACTTCCACCCCTTGTTGGGCCCACTTGCTGTGGGTGATAACGGAGGAGTGTGAGAGACGATGAGTGACTCCATATTTAAGCATGACCTTTGCAAACTGGTCATTGCAAAAATGGGTTCCACGATCACTGATGATGGCACGGGGAGCCACACAAATCTGCAAGAGAGATTTAAGAATTTGCAAACTACTCGGGCGTCGTTAGTGGGGAGCACCTTTGCTTCAACCCATTTTGACAGATAGTCGACCGCCATGGATATGTATTTGTTGCCTTTAGAAGATGGGAACGGTCCCATGAAGTCGATGCCCCAAACGTTAAAGATTTCACAAACTTGGATGGAATTTTGAGGCATTTCATCCCTTTGTGAAATTTTTCCTTGTCGTTGGCACGAGTCAAAAATTTTAACCAACTCGTGGGCATCTTTGTAAATTGTGGGCCAAAAGAAACCGGCATCAAAGACCTTTTTGGCGGTGAGATTTGCACCGTGATGTCCCCCAGTGGGTCCATTGTGGCAAGCTTCGAGAATGTCGAGAGCTTCTTTGCCGTGCACACACCGCCGGATCATTTGATCTGCACAGATTTTGAACAAGAAGGGGTCATCCCAGAAGTAGTGTTTGACATCTTTGAAAAACTTGTTTTTCTATTGGTGACATCCATTGACAAATTGAATTTCCGCATGGTAGTTTGCGAAATCTTGCTCAACCATGGGGTATATCAATATGAAGAGCACCGATCCCAAGAGTTTCGAGTGGAAAGGGTTTTACAGTGATTTCCTTGTTCTCGAGTTTATCTTGATGAGGGTTCTCAAGTCTGGAAAGATGATCGGCGGCCAGATTCTCTGCTCCTTTTTGTCTCGGATGATAACATCGAATTCTTGGAGCAGAAGGATCCACCGCATCAGTCTTGGCTTAGCTTCTTTCTTAGCGGAAAGATATTTATAGCTGGAATGGTCAGTATGCCACTATGCTCTTAGACAAAACAAGATATGACGAAATTTCTCAAAAGCATACACTACGGCAAGTAATTCTTTTTCGGTCGTAGTGTAGTGTGCTTGAGCTTCAGTCATGGTTTTGCGGCATAGTGGTTTGGTTGGAATGCTTGTCCTTTCGTTGACTAGGAATGGGCCCCAATTGCAAACACTTGCATACCACATGAGTTCGAAGGGCAAAGTCCCAGTCGGGAGAAATCAAAATTGGAGCCTCAGTCAATTTTCTTTTACGTGTATTAATGGATTCGATTCACTCTTTTGTGAAGAAAAATAGGAGTCTCTTTTCTAAAGCAGAGGAGTCACTTTGAGAAAATCTTGTATTGAACGTCGGTATAAACCGGCATGCCCAAGAAAACTTCGGACACCTTTCACAGTAGTCGGGTGAGGGAGCTTGGCGATAACGTAAATTTAGCTCGATCGACCTCAATTCTTGAGTGGAGATTTTGTGTCCAAGAGCATGCCTTCTTTTTACCTTGAATGGCTTTTCTCCTGTTTAGGACCAAATTGTTGTCTTTACACGTTTTCAACAATTTTGTCCAGGTGGGATAGGCTTGTAGAGAAAGAATCCTTGGAAGGACTGAAATGTTCATCCATAAATACTTCCATCGTTTCTTTCGATCATGTCGTGGAAGATTGCAAATCATACATTGTTGGAATGTGGCAAGTGCATTGCATAGCCAAAATGCATGCGCCGATAGCAATGTTCCGTAGGTGCATAAGTAAAGGTTGTCTTTTCTTGTCCTTCGGGTCTATGGGAATTGGAAATAACACGAAAAAACCATCGAGGAAAAAATTTAGAATTGGTTTCCCGCGAGTCTTTCGAGCATTTGGTCCATGAAGGGAAGTGGGAAATGGTCCTTTCGGGTAGCTTCATTCAACTTTCTATAGTCGATGCACACTCTCCACCCTGTGACCAATCGAGTCGGAATAAGATCATTCTCATCGTTTTTTACGGACGGGTCATGTCACCACTTTTTGGTACACAATTGCCACCGGGCTTACCCAGGGGCTGTCAGAGATCGGATAAATTATTCTGGACGTCAAGAAGTGTTCGAACTTCTTTCTTGATGACGTCATGGATTTTTGGAGTTACCGTCTTTGATGTGAATCTGTCGGTTTATTAGTCCTCTTCCATGAGAAATTTTGTTGGGTACAAAAACTCTGGGTCAATACCAACTGATATCAGGAAAGTTTCCAAGCGCTGGCTCGCTTTTGGGATAAGAACCTCGGATTAGGAGCTAGCCTTTTCCTCATTCTTTAAATCTTTTGCAATTATGACGGGCAACTTGTCGTTACCCTTCAAAAATGCATATTCTAAATAAGGTGGCAAGTCCTTGAGTTCAATCTCAGGGGGCTCATTAACTGAAGAGTTTGCTTCATAGATTTTAAGATCTTTTTGAGTTTCACGGAAAATAATTCCTTGGATTAGGAGGTGGTGGTGAGGGATCACTATTAGGATTGCTTCGAGGAGAAAATGTCCCCATCACAAGGTATAATATGTTGGATCAACTTCCGGTGAAGTTGGTTATCTCTATAGCAAGAAGAGAGTCGGCTTTTCGAAAAAGGATGAATATCACTGTCCCCGAAATGGAGTTAAAGTTGGTGAAACAGTAGAGGACGATTGGTATAGTTAAGGAGTGGGATTGCCACTCGAGACACTTTGAGAAACCAAGAACTTCTTGAGAGTATTCTTCACAAGCCATATCAATGACGTCATACGGTTTGACGTCATATGATTGTAATTAGCCGTGTATCTCGAAGTCTGGTCCAGATTGAATGTAATGGCCTCTCTGCCAACACGAAGGGTTATTTCACCTTCGTATACATCGATTAATGCACGACTGGTCTTTAAGAAACTCCTCCCGAGAATTAAAGGTACTCGGGGGTCTGGCTCAAAATCGACGACTACGAAATCTGCAGGAAATTGGAACTTTCCCACCGTTACATAGACGTCTTCAGCGATACCGATTGGTTCAGAGATTGAACGGTCCGCTAATTCAAGCGTCATGCAAGTCGGGGTTAGTTCGGGAAGAGAGAGATTTTTCCAGACGGAATATGGCATAAGATTAATGCTTGCGCCAAGATCGGCCAAGGCGTTGCATGTATTAATCCCGGAGAATTCACATGGAATAAGAAATCGGCCAGGGTCTCCAAGTTTCTTTGGTAACTTGTTTAGGATGACTGCTGAGCAATTCTCATTCAATGGGGTTCTAGCCATTTCACTCAACTTTTCTTTGTTTCCGATTAAGGTTTTTAGAGTCGAGGCGAATTTTGGCATAAGCATCAAGGCATCCGTAAAGCTAATTTCGAAACTCAAATCTTTAAAGATTTCGTAGAATTTCTCAATTTGGTCGTTAGCTTTCTCACGACGTCTTTCATCATTTCTTCTTGAAGGAAATGGAATTGATGCTTTTTGGTTAGGCCTTGAAGCACTAACTGGAGCATTTGCGGGCTCAGAGATTGATTCATGATGGACAATAGGGACAACCGGAGGTGGGACGTCTTCGGTGCTTCCGTTATTAGTAGGAGGCATCGTATCCTTTGTGACCTCGGGTTCACGTTCTACTACTTTAGGAGAAGAAGTAGTATGAATCGTGGGTCCCTTGTAAGCTACACCACTTCGAGTGGTAATACCCTTTAAATCCTCTTTCGGGTTAGTAACAGTGTTACTAGGGAGAGTTCCCGAAGTAGAGGCGGTATTCATCTTGATGAAGTTACCTAGCATACTTTCAAGTCTTTGATTTGAAGTAGCCAAGTTGTTCAATTGAGTTTGCATGTTTTGACCTTGAGTTTGCATGTTCCTCATCACAGCATCATTAGCCTTTATGTAGCTATCAAAATCGGTCTTAGACACACCTTGTGTCTGAGGAGCTGGAGCTTGATAGGCGGGAGCTTGATAAGCAGGAGGTTGAACAACCTGAGGTCGATAGATTTGACCTTGATGAACCGGGGGTTGGTAAGCTGGAGCTTGATTGAAATTCCCTCGGTTTTGGTTGTAACGATTCTGATTGTTTCCTTGATTTTGCACATGATTGTTTTGAACGGGAGGAAAACCGGGTGGTCGAATTTGATTTGAAATCGGGGCTCGATAACCGGTGTTTCCTTGGTTGTAGTTAGCTGCGGCTGCTTGAGAGACATATTCTTGAATATTATCTCGATAAACATTGCCAGTGGTGGCTGGACAAGTTTGGTAGGAATGAGCACCACCGCAAGTAACACAACTTTCCTCAACCGCTTTGACAGGAGTAGGAGCGGGAGATTGATTTTTCTTATCAAGGAGTAAAGCTTTCACCATATCTTTCAACTCAGCAACTTCGGAAGAGATTCCGGGGGTGGAAGTGCTCGCACTCACTTTGGCAACAACCGGTTTGTTACGTGAATTACGAACTTTGGATTTGCTTTCAATGATTCTTAGGCAATCACGAGGCATTTTGTCCCATGCTTCATAAAACGTCTCATCAAATCTTTGTTGAAATCTCGTGATTTCATTTCGAAGATTTGTGGTTTTAGAAGGAGGGAAAAATTTGTTGATGAATTTTGAAACAAGATCATCCCATGTTTGAATCGATCGAGGGGGTTCTTTTTCAAGCCAAATCCGGGCTGCCCCCTCGAGGGAAAATGGGAAAAGCATAAGCTTTACCGACGTACTCGGGACGTTCGGGAACTTCATCGTAGAAGTGATCTTGTTGAAATATCGGATGTGGGCATGAGGATCTTCTTTGTCATGTCCGAAGAATTGCTTGTTTTGAACGAGGTTAAGCAGACCGTGCTTAAGCTCAAAGTTGTCCGCGGTGATTTCGGGCACAACGATGGCATCCTCGTAACCCGCGGTGGGTGCTTCAAGCAACTGAGCCATAGTCCGGTTATCATCCATCGGAGCTAGTGGATCTGGGTTTTCAAATGGTTCTTCAAGATTAAAAGGTTCAACAACAGGAGGTGGGGCCTGGTGTTGTTGATTCATGAAGGATTACGGACTGGGTAACGAGTGCCGCATACATAGAAAATAAAATTTACACTAATTTTTTTTTTCTTTTTGGTTTATAAAAGTAAATTCACAAGTTTATTCTTATTACGGACAACGATAAAGGACAACTTTAACCTATAATCGACAAGCTTCTCGGTAACTCTTTGAAAAGTAAAAAGCACAAAGGACGCGGAGGATAGGTAAGCGCGAACTCATAACAAAACCTTTTTACTTTAGGGTCGTAGTTCCTAGGAACAACCCAGCCTTATACCCTTTTGAGTTTGTTTATCTTTTAAAAGGTGGAACGTACCGCTAGTGACAACAAAAGGCAAGTTTTAAATCTTTTGTTCGAGTTGGAGACTCCAAAAAGTTCACCGGAGTTTTTATGATAATACTCAGTTGAGAATATTTTATTTTGGGTATTTGCCAATTTGTGATTTTTTATTGATAATTAAGGACAATGTTTTTTTTTTTTTTTTTTTTTTTTTGGTTTTTTGGTTTTGTTTTTTATATGATAATATTCACAGATTCAAACACTTCTTGACAAACGTAACGATAAACGGTTTCACAGCCTCCCCGGCAGCGGCGCCAAAAATTGATTAATAATTTTTAAACCACACCTTTTAATATATATAATATATAATAAAATATAAAATATATAGTAAGTGTAATTTAAAAACACAATCAATGATCAATAAAACCGAGAAGTAGTATAGAATGTTCCTTTTTTTTTTTTCCCCACGGGTCGTTTATTCCCCAACGAGCTGGGACTGCGAGAATCGATACAGTCGGAGTTTGGCGAGTTTGATATGAGGAGAAAATGTTTTTGAGGTTTGGAAGCTAAGTTAAACAATAACAAACAAAAACGATTAAGAAAAACCTAAAAATTATGAAATTAAGCTGAAAAACGAGAGCACGAATCCCGAACAAGGGGTCAAAAACCTAAAATCTTCAAAATTAACCCTACAAAGAAATTTTTACTTCTAAACTACTCTAGGGGACAAATAATGAAGAATGAAAAAGACTAGACTGAAAACGGAGGTCGTTTGACCCAAAAACGAGTCAAGACAAAAACCGTACCCGAGCCCCGTTCTTTAAAAATCAAAAAGTTACAAAAATGACCCTACGAAAATTTTTGCATTTTTCCTACGTAAAATATGACTAAAGAAAATTTTCTAAAAAAGAAAAATATTTTTTTGATAATTTTTATATTTTTTATGAATTTTTAAAACTTATAACGAAATTAATTTATAAAAAATACTAAACTATTTTTAAAAATTCTGAAAAATTTACCTAAAATACTAGACCTAAAATCCTACCTAAGAAAAATAAGAAGCCCAAAGTTCGGCTTATAAATAAGCCGAAAATAAGCTGGAAACAGCTTATAGCTTTAAAGGCCAAAAAAGGGGTAAATACTAAACCACTTGGGACTCTAACGTAGAAGTCCCAAGGGCGCAGCGGTAAGGCTTGTTATTAAAAGAGGGGTGTACGAGGGTTGAGACCCGGGTTCGAGTCTTGCTCACCCGGGTTTCCCCTTGTCTCCTCTTTTTTTTTATGAAAACTTTTTAAACAAACTTGTTAAGCTCATTGAGCTTAACATTTTTCATAACTGCAAGAATTTGTAAAAGCTTATAAATAAGCTAAAAAAGGGCTTTTTGTTTGGACAGTAGCTTAAACAAGTTTTAAGGCAAAAGTGGCTTTTCTTTTTGAGTTTTAAGCTAGAATAGGCACAAGTAAAGGATAATAGCAAACATCAAACTTATCACACAACATTAAGGAACAGAAAACTAAGCAAATGAATAAGCCCAATAAGCCAAAAATTAGCTTAAACCCTCAGCAGTACTAACTTAAGAGTTAGTACTGCTGGTTGTGGCTTTGGGCTTTAAACCCTCAATAAGCAACAGGAAAAATGATATAAGCTAAGACAAACAGAAAACCAAAGCTAAAAAGGTAACTGGAATAATAAGCTCATGACTAATAGCTACATAATAAGCTAGAAAAGAAAATAAGCAATTTACTAAACTAAACTAAATGAAACAGTCAAAAGCCTACTTTGGGCTTAAATTAAAGCTACTTAGAGGGCTTCTTAAAGTCTAAAAATAAGGAGGCTTATAAAAGGGCTTATTGGCTTTCTAGATAAGCCAAAAACTTAGGCTAAGCCCCCTATAAGCTGGACAGAATGTCTTCAAAAATGGTGTCTAGCAACAGGGAAATAAACTAAACAAAGGGGGCTTAATTGACAGCTTAAAATAAGCTGTCAAATAAGCTCAAGTTAAATATATGTTGAGTAGAATGGAGTATGGCTTAAGGTGAGCTTGTGCACAAATTTTAAGCTTCTGAAAACACTTTAAAGCTGCTGATTTTTGCAAAGGAAATAGGTAGTTTAGCTTTTTGAAAACCTTTTTACTTGTGAAAACTTTTGGTATTGACAGAATGTGTACAAGAAAGGACTAAGGACTCTAAGACTTGGCTAATTGGTTTTTAGCACACACAAATGACACTAAAATTAGCACTACAACTTAAGTTTTCTAAAGCTTAAGCAAATAGGCACATAAAGCTTATTTAAAACTAACAGATTCTAAGGAAATAAATAAAAACTTGAAAAACACTTTTTTGAACTAAAAATTTTGGAAAAACAAACTAAAAAGAGCTTAAAGACTTAAGCTAAAGCTAACCATATGACACCAACCCATACCACTCCTGTTTTGACCCATTTTGGTCTTATCCCAAACACCCCTTAATATTTTAAAAAACGAATTTTAAAGTTATAAAGATTGGTTTAGGCATAAGTTTTAAAAGAACAGTGTCAAACAAGCATAGTTAAGCACTAAAGAGTAAAAAGCAAAAGCAAATAAGCAAAATAAGACATAAAAAGGCTAAAAATAAGCTTGCTACAGTAATTTTTAAGCAAAAATTTAAAAAGAAAGCATACCTTATCCTTAACTCAATACAGGATCTATGTAGTCCTATATAAGGCTCTAAACCTTACCCAAGTTTAACAGCTTAACTAAGAAAACCTCAATGAGCCTTCCAAGGTTGCTATTCATCCATGGCTGATCAAACAGTAGCGTTTTCTTTTTTTTTTGGATTTTTCTTAAACTTTTTGATTAAAAGTTTTAGAAACAGTTTATAAGAAGGCTTATATTAATAGCTTATATAACTTAAAATATCTTAAGGATTTTGAACAAACAGTAGAACATGAAACTCACTTTTCATTAATCTTAAAAGAGAAAAGTACATAAAAGACTTAAAAACTGAACTCAAAGAAAATTACACTTAAAAAAACTATGAAAAACTAAAACTAACTCCTAGCCACCATGGCTTACAACAGCTTATATAGCAAAATAATTCATATGGGTTTGGTATTTATTGTCTTCTTTTCTTGGTGTGCTTTTTTGTAGACACAAAACAGCATATGTGCTTGTTGTGAGTGTGTAGAAAACACAAAACAATCCTGGCCCTTGGTTTGCCTTTGTGCCCAAGTCGTATGATCTCAACCTTTCTTTTTCACAGCCAATGGGTGAAGGGAGGATTGCCAAGGTGGCTTGTGGCCATGTGGGTGTGGGGTAAGATGGGTGTAATGGGTTTTGGTGTTTAGTTGCAGGTGAGGACAAGGGAGAAGATGAATAGTGCCAAAATGGCTATGGCGGGAAATTGATGAGGGAGATGTACAGTGTTTCAAATCCAGGGGTGAAGTTTGGGAGATTGGCAGGTTTAGTCCCTCATGGTATATGTGTTTGTTTCAAGTTAAGTCCAAGCGTTTTTGATAGTTTGGGGACTTTGACAGAAATAGTCCTCGTGGTTATATAAGTTATTACACCACAAATCCTTGTGGTGTATAACTTTCTAGGGATGGCAGAAATGGCCCTTGTGGTTAATACTTTGGGCAATTGGCAGTTTTGGCCCTTGTGAGTATTTTCTTCTTTTCCCTCTTTAAAATAAGTTAGGGACTTGGCAAGTAGTTTACAACTAATTTAGTAAAACCAAGGGTAAACCCCTACATTCTGTAAACAGCTTATTGATAAGCTGTTTTTGAGCTTATTATTGGTTTTCAGCTAATAGTATTTTCATTAAAGTTATTCACACCAGCTTGTTCTCCAACTTTGCTTTTATAAGTTTTCAATAATAAGCACTTTTTAGGACTCAACTTATTTTGGGCTTAATAGGACTAAACTTGTAATCGGGTTGGGCCTCAGGGTAGGAAGTGTAACTTTTAAGTTTTAATTGTTTTCTCAGTTAGTCCTTTGTTTTGCATTATTAGTCCTTTATGGACTTGCATAGTTAGTCCTTAGTTAAGTTTCTTTGTTAGTTTAATAATTTTAATAAATAATTAGGTTTAGTTTTTAATTAGTTTAATTAAACTTTAATTAAAAAGTAAAAATTAGGGCTTTTATTTTTATAAAATTTCTCATCATTTTCTCTTTTTAGTATAATTTTTATAAAATTTTTAGGGTTTATATTTTTAGCATTTTTTATTATTTTTAAGCTTTTAATTAGATTAAATCTTAGAAAATTCATATTTTAAAATCTAAAAAGCCAAAAAAAATGTTTTTCTTTTTCTTAAAATTTTCTTTTGTCCTAACTTAGGTTTAGAAATTTAGTTTGCATTTTTAGGACTTAATTTTGATTTACTTGTTTATTTGTCACGTTTTATTTGTTTCCCGTTACCCTTTTTAAGAGCTTAATTGTTTTTAATTGTTCATTTTTACTTGTTGCTTTTATTTGGTAGTTATAGATCATCAAAATATCCTTGCTTTCATTCAAATCATAATCCGAGCTTAAACGTGGTTTCAATTGCACAAGTCGTTGGGGAAACGACCTGGGTGATCATTCTTACCCGGTTTAATATACGTATTATAAATTATATATATATTTTTGAGAGTGAATTTTACCAAGGGTAACTTGGTAATTTTCTTAATTGATCTTTGGAATATTATAATATATTATATATTTTTGCGTGTATAAAACTATCAATCATGCGGAAATTAAAGTCTCACTTAAAAGGATTCAAGCGAGTAGAACTAAGTTAAACTATGATCAAAACCTAACTATTCCCTACACAGCGGCGCCAAAAACTTGATGCGGTTGTCGTAAGGGACTTCTACAAGAAGTTTTACAACTCCCTATGCAGAGTACCTAACCGTTGTAGTAGTAGTACAGGCAAGACTCGGGGGTTGTTATCGTTCTCTAGGGGAATAGGTTTGGAAGGCTTGATCACAGTCTAACAGAATTATAAGGGTTGAGAGAAAGCAGGTAAATCTATGGTTTGAGAGTTAGGTTTGTTTAACTAATAATTAAACTAATATCTAATCTACTGGTGATAACTTTATGATAATTGAATGTATTTACTTAATCATGCACTACTTATCAGATTGCTTCTCCTAATCTTGTTGCCTTGTCACACTTGTGATGATATGTGTAAGTATTTCCTAGGTCATGAACGGATTACACGAACCCGCCGTCTATTTAATATTCCGTTAGGGCAACACACAAGTAAGGTAGTATGAAGACTATTACAAGGCCCCTAAGAGTACATTAAATGCATGTGAAATAACTTAAGATGGATCAACCATATAAAGGGGCAAGGTAGTATGAAGACTGTTACCCGATGGTATCCTTTCTATGCACTCGCGTTTCCCTAGACGTGTCTACAACGATACAGACAAAAGCTGGTTTTCTAGAACCTAATGCGCACAATCATCAATCAAGAAGCAACAGTAAAAGGATCTACAATCTGACTTTCATGCAATCATAAGCATATACAAATAAGGGTTTAGCCTCACATGTTATAAAGGAAGCAAAGAGATAGATCAATCATGCAACACATAGACATATTGAATGATTTAAGATATATAACCTTACTTGGATTAAAACATGGATTCAAGGTAGTACAATAGGGTTTTGAGGCCCTAAAAATAACCTATGAAGCTTCTACAAGAGCTAGGGTTCGTCTCCCTAAAGTTATACAAAGTTACACACTTAAAACCCTAAAACCGGTTTAGTATATATAGAGATATCGCTGCGACAACGTCGCGTTGTAATCCTGACGCCGTCGCTACGTGGATGATTCTAGATCCTCATTAAGTCTGCCACGTCCTAACGCCGTCGCCAAATCTCTAACGCCGTTACTAGATGGATCGCGACAACGTTGCTTTATGCCTGCGATGCCGTCTCCACGCCCTGTAAGCAATACTTCTTCAAGGATTTGGTGTAGGTCCGTAATCTCGTCCATTTCTTCTTCAAATGATCCCAGGTCACATGTATTTCCTCCAAATGCCATCCAAGTGCTACAAACCTGAAAACAAACGATTAAGCACATAATTTAGGCATATTTGCATGATTTAGGGGGTTAAATGACCCCGAAATAGTGTATAAAATGACACCTCATCAGTATAAAAGCTCAAGACCCGAGAAAATTAACTTTCTCGTTGACAGGATAAGTTATCTTGAGGGATACACTTTTCTTACATTGAAGTCCGGGTTATGTACTGAAATGTACATAAGTCATTGAGAAAATTTAGAAATGTCATGTTTTAAAGCGTTTGAACTCTTGCTCGAACTTCATTT